>PVKE010043479.1:0-13363 GCA_004027555.1 Craseonycteris thonglongyai | reverse complement strand
GTCCCTGTTCCACTTTAGGCTCTGTGATCTGATTAGGGCACTGCGTGCTGTCCCTTGAGTTCGGATGTTAAATTGTCCACAGTCTTGTGGGGATTCCACGCTCCCTAGGTCTCGGCTTCCAGCCCGCCCTCGATCCAGCTCCACTGTGACCGTAGTCCCCCAATCCCCCTTTGTTTTTGCCAGCCCCGGGCCGCGCTCCAAGTCTCTGTTCCCGAACTGCTGCTTCCCTTTTCCTCTCCCGCTCTCCTTTTTTATCTCTAACCTTTGTGTGTTGTTCCGTGTTGTGTGGTTCTCTTAGTTGAGGTTTCTTCTCAGGGTTTCCCTGTGGATTCCCCTCTGTTCACAAGGCCCTTCCCAGGCAGTTATCGGCGTTCTCCTCTCATGCCGCCATCTTGGATCACCATATCGTGTTCTTTCTCACGCCTGAATAGGTTGGGTTGCAGTAACAGCTCAGCTTCAGGACAGACTGCATCTCCGAGGCTATACACCTCAAGGCACAGTGCTGACGGTCCGACCCCCTCTCTTGCAGTATATCATTAACATCAAAGGAGAGCGCATCAAGATAAGTATGGCCTATAAAACCAAGAAGCTGCCTTCCCTTGTGTACAATCAGCCTTCCTCGGTGAGGAGGAGCTGGTGACCCAGCGTCGCCGCTGCTTCTCCTAATACTTTTCTTTGTTGCTGGAGTTTTGGGGGAAGGTAGGGAGGGGGAGGGTAGAAAAAGTTGGGCGCTGGGGCCGTCGAGGCCCGCGAAGGCCCAGAAATGGGGCTGCAGAGAGTGCTCGGGCCGCCTGCTCTCACGCTGCCATCTGGGCTGCCGCCACCAACGGGGTTTGGGGCCCGGGGCCTTGGCAGCGCTTGCTCGGCTGCAGTGCTGCGAGCTCGTGGGAGTCACCCCTTTGTCCATTTTTAATTGAGGTGTTTTCTCGTTGAGTTTTAAGAGTTTTTTGTTTAGTTTTATCATATTTGTTTTTGGTATTGCGACTTTTTAAAACTCTATTTGTCTGATATATTTGCCCCACTTTCTAATTATTTAATATATTTTTATTTAGTACTTTGTATCATGTTGGCCTTTAGAAAAGCCACACAGGTGGATTTCTCTTCTCTTTTTATACAATCTAAAGATATACATTTTAATAAAAGACATTTTTCCTAATGTAGCTATTATCTTCATAAACATATTTAATCATATTTACCCATCTTATTTTGTGATTTCTCCTTTTCTTTCTTTCCTCCTCCCCTCCTCTCCTTCTTTTTCTTTTCTCCCCTTCCTTTGTTCTCCTCTTCCTCCTTTTTGCTTACTGCCTTTTACTATTAATATCTGACTGTTTTCTTTGCTTTCATTCTCTCTAGTAGTTTGGAAAAGATCTATGCTGTTTTCTAAGCTACCAATAGTTACTTTAGTTTTGAAATCTAATTTAATCCAGGGATGGCAAATGTGTGATGTCATTCTCTTCTCTCCCTGTGAAGATTGTGTCAGTGCACCAGAGCAGTTTCCCATTGAGCCTGGATAGGACCCCATCAAAGCCCTCAGAAAGTCATTGCTGATTAAAAGAGTTGAAACATAAGCTGAGGCCTTTTTGCCATCCTTGTTTTTCTCCATACAGTAGTTCTCAAACATTGTTGCACATTGGAAGTAGCTGAGGAAATTTTCATTGCGTCCATACTAATAAAATGAGTATGTCTGATGGTGGAAGTCAGGCATCGGTATGTCATAAAGATCCCCAATCAAACCCAATGCACAGCAAAATTTGACAACTACTGAGTTTTACTTTCTACCCTTCTTCTCTTCCCATTTCTCTGTCATTATTAAAGTAGTTAAAGCTTTCTATCTCTTCCTCTTCTTTTCTTCTTCCCTCTCTTCTGTCCATTTTTTCTTCCTTCCAATCATTGCATATCTTCTAATTTGAAATGTTTTGAAATTGGCATCCACTTTCATAGCCACACTTAGAAAAATTAATGTGGCTATGTTTCAATTCTAAATGGTTTAGTGTTTATGATCAGTCCTTTTATATAATTACCTTCACGTTTTGAAACTTTTTAAATTTTTTTTTCTCTGTCAGTACAGCACATCTTCAGATAATTTTTTCAAGATGTGAACATGAACAATACATCACATATTTGAGAGTTCTTTTTTCTGTTGCTTTCACACACAAAATTTGGCTAGGTATAAAATTCTTAGATGACATTCTCTTTAAAACTCTGTAGACATTAATCGATTATCTTCTGGTTTTTCCGGTTATATAAAAAAGATGTTTGATGTCAGACTTAATTTTATTCTGCAGTTAACCTGCCCCCCATCCCGCCTCCGGCTTTTTGTTGTTGTTGTTAATGGCCTTGAATTTTTTTCCCTTTTCTCTCTCAATCTGAAAGTTGGCCAGAATATGCCTAAATGCAGTGGATGCTTTCAATCTACAAGTACAGGTATTTTTTTCAGCTCATGGAGGCATTTTTTTGTTTTAGCTTTAGTTATTTTTTTTTCTTCTATTTAAATTAATCTCCCCTTTAAGAACACCAAGGATCTTTGTTTGCTCTTCATTGTATACCGGTACATTCCTTACCTATCTTATACCTGTCATTTTACTCTCTCTCATTTTGCTTCTGGCATCCAGGAAATCTTTTCAAGTTCATCTTCTATAAGAGTGATTCAAAGTTTCACAACATGTTTTCTATTTTTATATCTAGTCATGTGAATTCCATTTTTCCATTGCATTAATCCAAAGGATCTTCTATTTTCTGTTTCTGTATTCCATTTCTAGAGCAGCCTATTCTTGTTTTATATATGCAGGTCTCTTATCTTTGGGGTGATATTAATTACAGTATAATTTTTAATGTTCTCTTCTCCCTGAACATTGTCTTTTTCTTATAGTTTGTTTTTCCCTCTTTCTTCTTTGTCATTTACACTAGATGCTTTTTTTTTAATTTATAAAAAACGTTTATTGTTTTTTCATATTTAAGAATACTAGAGTGCTCACAGGCTGATAGGGAGCTCTCTGAGTTTCTTGATGCAGCTTATTCCTCTGAATCACTGAAGAGTTTTAATGTCCCCGTTGTCAGTATTTGGAGTTGTTTGTTATTGTTTTAGAACCACAGTATGATCATAATCTCTAGAGAAGACTCATTCCTCTCTTTCCTAAAAAAGGAAGTCCTGCATTCTGGAGGTAAAACAGAAGGGACTAGAGATCAGTTTTCAATATGTAAACATGTATTTAACCCTCCTATTTTTGGTACAGAATCTGAGGGGGTCTCCATTTTTGTTCCCAATCCTAGAGATTCTCCATTTTATCCTATCACACACGTAAACCCCAGGCTTTTGCTAAAGAGAAGAGAGAGCCCTCAGCAGCAGCATGTGTGTGATGGGGAGGTGGGGGTGGTGGTTAATCTAGAGATACGGTTGTTGTTTTTTAAAACATTCTTAAGCTCCCTAAATTTTTGTCTTTCCCTCCTTCATCCTGTCTTCTAGAAGTACTGGTGCTACAAATTCCTGAATCTCATAAGGGGGCCTGTGGTAGAAATTGAGTTGGTTCTCACCTTTTCCCACCTACAGTTTAGAATTTGTCTGTCAAATCTAAATAACTTCCCAAACTGTTTTCTAGCTTCAAATTTTTGCCATTATTTCCCCTTCTTCTGTTTCTCTACCCATGTAAAGATTAGATAGATAGATAGATAGATATTAGATAGGTAGTATTTTTTATAAGGGTTTTCAGAGGGAGCAAAATGAGATGTTAGTTCAAAGCTCCATCTTTTTCTGGAAATTCCATTAATTTTTAGATCTTTTGGGATCCTTGTTCTTCATTCCATTGACCTGAATTTTAATCTCACCTTTACTCTCAGCTTTCTGACTCCTTGATTTATAGTTCCCTGTCCTCTTGAAGTTTTCCAAAATTTCCCAATGATTTCCTGATGTTATCTTTTGAATCTCATAGTAGATCATTTTCAGGGATGAACTCCTTCTAGTAGTCAAACATTTTTACTTCTTTTACTCTGTAGTATTTTTTCACAAGTCTCATTTATGTTTATAATATCCTTACCCATTCTAGAACAAGGGCAAATATATCCAGACTTGGTGTTTATTAATAGATAGAGAGCATCCCAGCATCCTATTCTTTGGTTTCCACTGGCCACAATTGGGTCACATATTCAAGGGAGTCTGGGAGAGTCCACATCCAGCATTTTGAGCCCCTGATGTATATATGTATGACGGTTGGGTGGGGACATTGCAGCTTGAAAAAAAGTGTGACAAGGCATGGCTGGGACATAGCAACCAATAGTTCTTGCTCCCAGCCAGTACACATTGTGATTGTGTTCTCTATAAGTAAGTCATGCATATTGACTAGCACACATCAAAGTCCTCTTTATGTGAGAAAAACCTGTGCAATTTCCATACCTGATATAGCTCTTCTTTTCCTGAGCAAGACCAACATAGACATAGCTAACCATACAACAAACCAATTTTGTTTCTGATCCAGTGCTGGCTTCCAGGAAGCTCCAAGACAAATTCACGGCCCACCGTTGGCAAGCATTATTTCTCGTGGTATATATTCTCTGAGCTTCCCAAGCCTTCATTTCCCCCAACTCCTTCTCACATAATCCCATTGTATTTCATTTTGACCTGTTGTATGAAGTTTCTCAAGTTTTCTTCCATCTTAGATACTTTTGGAACAAAGCTGAATCTAAGTAACAATTCATTAACTACTAATGTTTTTATAGCCTGGTATTAAATTATACTTGAGAACTGGGACTATATCTTGGTGATCTTTAGATCTCCTATGGTTCCTTGTATACAGTAGCACCCAATAAATGTTGTGAAATTGAATTGATGTATCCACAGGGCCATTTGAGTCTACCAATCCTCAAAATGTGGCCTGCCTTTTCTTTTCAGAGGGGTTTTAGGATTACAGGCATCAACCAGTTGATCTTCTGTTCATGGACAGATAACTAGAAACAGTTATCCCCATCCATGTGGTTCAATGTGTGAATTTCTGGGCTCACCTGAGATTATTATATCAAACAAATGCTTAGAAGTATTGATGTAATTTGACTAAATAGCAGCTCAGCCAAGCCAGCACACAGCTGCCAGAGTCACACTGGGCCACAACAGCTGGAGACAGGCATAGGAAACTAGAAATTATTCAGTTGCAGCCCCTCCAAACCATGTTTGACATGCTATTTATCTTCCCCCACTGAAACTCTCTTTTTCCAAATAAATGGGGGTAGGTGTTAGCCAGGGGGTTGTTTACCTTCTACTGAACAAACAAGTCTGAATCAGGAATTAGAATCAGTGAGTTTAAAATGATGAATGTGCCTACCCTGGCATTACCTAGAAAATGTGAAAAATAAATTAGATTCTACTTGGAAGGACTCCTTGGTTTGGCGAGCAGCCGGGACTTTATCGTCAGTCTAACGTGGCACAGGCTCTGGTTTTCTTGAACACAAGCTAGGACCTTTCTCGGGGCAACAGGTGGAAAGTGGAGACCTTGGAGGGTGCCGTGATTTGCAGCAAGCCGGCAGAGATACGGAGAGCAGGACAGGATCTGTAATTTGCCCTCTAGTGACATGGTAATGCGACATTTTTATGGGCCCCGTGGTTACCACCTGCATCTTGTGGAACGCATTTACTGTCTTGGACAGCCTCAAGGCACATCTGGTTTCATGGGCTGTATTAGGAGCAGTGTGGGGAGAGAGCTTGTGAAGGAAATAAAAGGATTTTTATTTTTAAGGCAGAATAAACAGGATGCCTTACTCCATCAACAACTGTCCTTGATGTGGTATATCTTTTTGGAATAGCGTACAACATAATGCAGTTTGCTTGAAATTCTAATTAAAATGAGGTACTTGTCTTCCGCCTCAGCCAAATGAAATTACAGAACAAGACTTACAAGTAGCAAGGATTCATTTCAGCAGTGCAACTAGCCTGAAAAATAGGAGTTCCTAAGCAACACAGTTAGTTTTCAGTTATGGGACTTGGGGTGACTAGGAGACCCAGATAAAAGCATATGTGTGTGAATGTGAGTGTGTTTAAGCATCTGTGTGTATGATTGTCTCCATAGAATAGAATGCTAAAGCCTCACCTAGCAATATTAAAATGTGTGTTAACATTGACACGCAATATAATACTCTAGATTCAAGCTCCTTACAATCCCAGCCTCCAGTTACAAGGCATAGACTGACCTGTTAGGTAAAACCACCTTGTAATTAGGTCCATTGTTGCTTCAGAAATGACTGCTCTAGCTGGGGTCCAAGGCCCACCAGTTGCATGTTGCCTTGTCAATAAAATCCCAACATGTTAGTAAGGAGTGGCATTCTACGTCTCCGGACAGTTTTCTGTGGACCTACGTGTATTTTAAAACCAGACTCTGTAAGAAACTAAGAGAGTGCAGGAGTCCATGGTCACTCACACCAGTATAGATTTGTTGTAAACATGGTACAAATACCTTGTGATGTCGTTTATCAAAAATAATATGAGCTGATACTCTGAGCACTTTCAAAATGCCGAACACTATATATTATCCATTTTTTCTCAAAAGAACCCCCTGACACACCGTTATCATTGCCATTTAACAAATGAGGAAGCATAATCAGAAAGCTTGAATAACCTACTCCAGGTCACTCAGGTAATAAATGGCAGATTCAGGATTTGAATTCAGACAGCCTATTGCATACCCTGGGCCCTTAGATACGAATATCAATTGTCAACATATATCTAAAACATTTTGTGGGGCTCTGAGTGCTGCACATTTTTGAGTCATTTAATCTTCACATTGACTTCATCAGGTAGGTACTGAAATTAACCTCATTGTTATTGATGAGGTGAATGAAGTACACAGAGGCCATCGAACACGCCCAAGGTCACACATCTGGTAAATGGCAAAGTGGAGTCAGGACAGAGACTGTTAACTACAATGCTCTTCTCTCTCTACCATGCCGTTCCAAGCATGTAGCAAGGCTTCAGAACTTCTCTGCCATGTCTCTGCCAGAGCTGCCTTTAGTCAGTTTTGAATTATATTTTTCTTTTTAAGTTCATGGAAAGCCATTAAAAAATAAAAATAAAAAGTCTTTCCATAAATTCCCTGTATATTTGCTTCAGCTTTTCTTTTGTGAATGGCAGCTGGCAGCTAAGAGAAAGAATTAAATAGGTGAGATAAGGTTTAGGGAAATGGGAATATTACTGAACATGGAGATTTGGAAACCGTTACTCATTTATGAGTCCCAAATGATTTCTTGGCAATAAATGAGTGCTCCTGCCTTAGCTATTACTTAGGTTGATATGGCAGGTATTTCCATCTAAATCTGAGTGATCAGGTGCATGAACAGGTTTGCTACCACAGCTGAAAACTAGGGATCCAATGAGGCACATTAATTTAAAAATAAGTGTTCTTTTAGAATGCTCTCTCCCCCAAATATGACAGGGAACTATTGCCAATAATCTCACTATAATCCAAAGTGGAGAGGCTGAGCAAGACAACTATATATATGAACTTGGCCATGGCAGCAGTGGGAGGTGGGACAGGGAAGCACAACCCTTCTTAGTTAAGCCAGAGTGATAAATTAGGCTGGACATGTATATCAGTATGTACTCAGGGAATGCCAGTTCATCTTAGTATTAACCCAGGAACATAGCATTAACAAAACATAACTCTTTGCATAAACCTCCACGTCATGTAAAATATCCAGAAGTAAACTGGGAATGCTGTCTGTGCTGAGCTCACTTCTTGAGACTGAATTGCAGATGTAGATCAAAGGTAGAAGAAGCAAATACAATGAGTAGCTTTTCATGGTTTTAATAAGGAGATAGAAACAGTGATAACTTTCAAAACCAACAAAATGCGGCTTCTATGTGTACATCCATCTGGATTTTTTTGTTTTCAGGATATTGCTTCTGTTTTGGGAAACTGCTGGTCACTGTACTTTTCTCAAGTTGAATTCAGGTCATGTCTGGACTCATTAATAATAACTATGGCTTATCAGGCACCTACTACGTACCAAGTGCTTTTTAGATACTATCACATTTACCCTCCCAATAACCCTCAAGGACTGGCAATATTATCCTCGATTTATGTGCAAGGAAACCGAAGCTTAGTGAGTTTAAATAACTTGCCCAGGGAGCTAAGTGTCAGAACTGACTGAGATGTAAACTCAGGTTTGTTTATTTCCAAACTGTACCTAAGAGAATATATATATTTGGAGAGTAGCCTATGAATATGCAAAAATCTTAATCGACCTAGAGAGCCCTTTTGGAAGACAAGTGGCTATAGTTATTTAAGTTGTAAAGGCAATTCTACTCTAGAAATGCAACCTAAAGATATATTTATACATGGGCTCCAAAAGGTTTGAACAAAGATTGAAATCAGAAAAAAAAAATTTAAATAAAAAATAATATTTAATAGAATAATTTGTAAATAAATGATGATTCATTTTAATACGGAACATTAAGCAGCTATTAAAGACAATGAGGTAGTGCTCTATGTACTTACTTATATTGAAAAAATCTTCAAGTTATATTTAATGGTAAAAGCATGTTACAGAATAATATATATAATATGATTCTATTTTTTAAAAGACATGTACATATGTATGTGTATATTATAAAATTGTAGAAAAAGAACTGGCAGGAAGCATCTAATTTCCTGGAAGGAATCTGAAAATTTAGAATGAGTTAGAAAGGAAGGAGAATAAAAGGTAACTTTCAATTTTTGCTCTATAAATTTACATAAATGTTAAGAGTCTTTTCTGGTGACAAAGGACTCACTATTTACTTATGTAATAAAAAAAAGAAAAGGAGTGGACAATTTTGCAACTATAGCCATGTGGCAGAAATGGGTTTGTATTTTCATAAACTTTTTTTTTTTTTTAAAGATTTATTTATTGTTTTTGACAAAGAGAGAGAGAGATACAGAGACAGAGACAGAGAGAAGGAGGAGGGCCCAGAACAGTCTCCATAGTTGCACATCATTGGTTTTTCCATATAGTTTCATTCCACAGGTGGGCTTGGGGCTGCACAGGGCAGGAACTGGGCCGGGGTCTCACCCCGGTGAGAACTGAATTGGGGGCACTCCCTAGCTCAGCATAGAACAGGCCGGGGCCGGGCAGGATTCGATCCTCGGTCCCCGGGGCTGCAAAGTGAGTGCCCAACCCACTGAGCCATCCCGGCTTCCCTATTTTCATAAACTTTTAAGATGTTAGTGTACAAGATATTTTCTCTTTTAGGATTTTGTTTGTTAAATCCTTTCAATTGCCCTGCCCCCAATTTCTGCAATTTAAGCATATTCCGGCAATGGGTAATTAATAATTATTTCAGGTAAGAGTTTTGATTTTGCCCTGTGACATGTTATAATGTAGGAATAACAACCTCAACAAACTGTTTAATAATAAAAATCAGCAAGTGTAGGTCCCTTGTTCAATCACTCCACAAACTAAATATGCCCTTGGGAACATCATATGGATAACTCTAGTGTCTCCTAACCCAGACAAGAGCAAGGGGGAACTCATTGATCTATTCTTCAAAACTTCAGTGTGAGAGTACTGGAAATTGGCTAGAGGCCCTAAAAGCATCCGTCTGATTTTCGAAGAGCCTCAAACTGAAAGAGGAGATAGAAGACATGATGCCTTTTCCAGTAGGAATGTCATGGCCTAGAATACACTGCCCTGCATTCATGGAATCATTGTGGGCATCCGGTGTGCTGGGAAAGATTTACCTGATGATTTTGCCTTCAAGCCATGTTATAAACATACCATGTGGTCAAGTCCCAGCAACCCCATCAGCACTTGAGGGTAGTCATTAGAGGCAGACTATTTAATAGAAGGAAAGATCATGGGACACAGAGAAGTGCTTACCACTTTGCATTTACCAAAAAGAGGAAAATATGATGTTTTATATATATATATATATAACAGCAGAGACCCCAGATCTCTCTATAGTGTTGCTCAAGTGACAGTCCAAATTGACAAAAAAAAATAGCTGAAATGATCCGACAGACTGGGCCAAGATTCATTATTTTGATAGTGCAAACATGGCCTTTAACAGCGTGTTACCACTGTCATATTTGTCTCAGAAACATCAGATGATAATGGTTATTAGTTTGCATTTTTTAAAATATGTCTGGCTATTTGACATATTTTATTTATATATATAGGATTCAGATACAAATTAAAATAATAACCAGAATTCAGGCTAGTGGCTTGGCCTGCAATTCTCCAGGGAAATATTATAACCTAATGGTGACATTTTTCCTCTTGTTAGTTTTGAAAGCTATGGGGGGAAAAAAATCTGTATTAATAGTTCCTTTTGCATTTAAAATGTAGAACCTTTAAACAAACAAAACCAGAACATGTCGTTTTAGCTACACTTCCAAAACATACAAAGAAACTGCTTAGGCCTTTATCTCAGGGATAAAGACTTGTATATGAAAACATCTCACTCTTCACAGTTCTAACACATCATGCTTATTACCCCCTAAATTTGGCTTTTGTTTGGTTTGCTAATTATATTTCCTCCTAATCTGCAATTATCAATTTTCCCATCCTGTTTTACTTTATCCTATTATCCATGTAAGTATCATCTATTTAAGATTATTATCTCATAGAGAGCCACCATCAGCAATATTTTTACATTGCAGGCTAGAGGGAGAGTGCTTGGGGAAGGAAGCGGGAGAAGACAGAGGACAGGATGGCAATGGTTACAGCGGCTGCAAGAGGAGACTGCATGGACGTGACCACCCTTTGCTCCTGCCAGGTCAGTGCAGGTGGCCGCAGATGGTGTAAAGAGTGGAGACCCAGGAAGACATGTGGTAGATGGCAGACCATGTGGCGACCAAGCAGCATCATAAACCCGTGTGCAAGACAGGACATCCTCAATACCCTCTTGAATAAAGCTGCTGCCTTCTGCCAGTGAGGCCAGGGCCCTGTCTCTTCTTATCTGTTTAGTGCAGTGTTCAGTGTCATGCCATGCACCCGAGGTTTGTTAAAATACATAGGATGATGGTAAATACAGATTACAATAAAGTGCTGAGAAGCCAAGCCTATTAACTCACCTTGAGGTGCTTGCCCTGATGGAGAAGCCAGGCAGAACAAATGGGCCTGTAATGCTCCAAGCCCGAAGCTCCCAGTGGGAGGGCTTTGCGATCAGCATGCGTGGAGGAATTAACTACACACTTCCTTTAATGTTCATCAGAACTGAACACCGCTAATTTACAGCATTTCAGGGCCCCTTAGAGTCTTTCCAATTACACTAGTGGGGAGGTGACTGGCCCATCCACAGTGCCCATGGTGAGATCATGGAAGCAGAACTGAGCAACAGAAATCTTGGGTTCCTATGTGCCTGTCCTAATGAAACCACATTTGTTCAGTCCATCCTTTGTTCACAACCCTGCACTCGCTTAGCATTTCTTCTGCTCTGGTTTCCTGTACCCAGCCTGGAACGGAGAAGCCGAGCGGTCACACAGCCAACTCTGGGAGCAGAGTGTGTGTAGCCTTATATTTCTAGTTAAAAAGCAATAAATCTTAAATCAGGTAATGAATTCCATTTTGAGTAATCTCATTATGGACATCTATTCAAAGAGTCTATATAGCACAAGCAGAATGACTGGAAAACCTAGTATAATGTGCTGGCTTTTTTCCCTGTGCCAAATTAACAGTGAAGGCCTTTTAAAGGATGCTTCATTTAAACTCTCTTATTATCAGAAATATTATACAAGCTGGAATTGGGGCCTGAGTGCAGTCGTACTGCTGAGATAACTCCCACTGTTGGATCAATGGCTGGCAGGATTCCACCAGTAAAGGAGCTCCAAGCAGCAAGGCAGGCTCATACCCTAGGCTCCAATGTACTGTTCTCTGCTGGAGAACAGCTTTCTTGGGGACCTTAGAAGAAGGAATGAAGAGAGGGAAGGAAATCTGGGGAGGTATAAGTGGCAATCAAGTTTTCCATGATTATCTTGCAAGATCAAATAAGGTGTATGGTGGAGCATCTACTTTACTGAATCCATCGTACATACACTTATCAAATTGTTCTTCCTAGCACCCTAGTAACTTATAACACCACTCTATGTCCTTCAGCTGCTCCCCATTACTACCTAAAAGAAGTTTACTTGTCTCACCCTGAAGCTCACAGTGCTTCCCAGACTTCGCACACCCAGTACCTGAGGATCTTGTTAATGTGCCATTCTGATTAAGTCACTAGCCGCAGGGTGAGGCCTGAGATTCGGCATTTGCAATAAGCTTCTAGGTGATGTCCATGCAGGTGTCTACGGACCACACTTGGAATAGCGAGTCCAGAATATTGGTTCCCAAATGTTATCGACTTGCCTTTGAATAATCAGAAGGGTTCGTTGAAACAGAGATTCTGGGCCCCACCCCCAAAGTTCCTGGTCCTGTGGGCCTGAGGGTGGGGGTGAGGGCTGAGAATGTGCATTTCTCACAAGTTCCCAGGTGATGCTGATGCTGCTGGCCCAAGAGTTGTATTGAGAACCCCTGCTCTGGGGTAACGGTTCTCAAACCTGACTGCACGTATGTATCATCTAATTAAAATATGAAGATTTTAAAACATACCGATTCCCAGTTCTACCCTCACACCCCACTGCCCCACCCCCGCCCCCCTACCAGAGGAACAAAATCCGAACCTCTGGGAATGTGGCCCCAGTCAAAATATGTTTCAACTCTTTAAGTGATTTTTAACGTGAAACAAGAATCCCTGCTCTAACACGTGGCTTCCAGCGTAACCTTCCATACAATGTCCAGTCCAGATAGGAAAACAAGACTGTGCTCGTCCCCAAATTAGCTTTGTATTATCACGTCTGGGTTTTCTTTCTTTCTTTTTTTTTTTTTAGAAATTTGGCTTGAATTGGTTCTTCTCCCTGAAATAACTTTCTGTGTCCCCTGTCTAAACTCTATCTGTCTTTGATGGTTTGTTTGGAACACTTATCTCTTTCAGAAAGCGTACCTTGGGGAAGCCGGGATGGCTCATTGGGTTAGGTGCTCACTTTACAGCGCCGGGGACCGAGGGATCGAATCCTGGTCCCGGCCCATGCGGAACCATATCCTGAACTGGGAGCTCCCCTAGTTCAATTCTCTCTCTGTCTCTGTGTGTGTGTGTGTCTCTCTCTCCCTCTCTGTCAAAAATAAATAAATAAATAAATAAAATATATTAAAAAAAGAAAGCCTACCTCTAGGCCCAAAGCCACCTGACAGCAATCACTTTTTGAGCATCTTAAATACATTGCTTTTTAATTCCAGTCATAATGGAGATTCTCACCAACCTCATCTTGTCTCTCCTTCCTGTCCCCACAGCCCTCCTGGGAACCTCAATTATAAAACACACACACACACACACACACACACACACACACACACACACACACACACACACACA
>PVKE010043478.1:0-13368 GCA_004027555.1 Craseonycteris thonglongyai | reverse complement strand
ACCAAGCTATTGAGTGTGTCCATAGGTCTCTGTGTCTTTGTTACTTTCACTTTTATATTCCACCTATAAGTGAGGTCATGTGTTTCCTGATTCTTTCAGTCTGACTTATTTCGCTTAATAAGATGGTCTCTAGGTCCATCCATGTTGCCGGAAATGACTGTAATTTATCATTTCTCATCGCTGAGTAGTATTCCATTGTTCAAAACTTTTTCTTGACGCTCCTAGAATTTGGTCTAATAGAAATTTACTTCTGGAGGATTCACTAGTTAAGATCTACTACTTATCTACAACATGTATCTTTAATCTTTAATATCAATTTGTGTTCTCTTAAAATATTACTATTATATATTTACGAGTAGACTCTTATTCCCAAATGATTCTATATAGAAAGGCAGAGAAATGGCAGTTTTGTATTACACTACCTTTTATGTCATTATTATATCTAGGCAGTAATAATTTAAAATGTTGCCAATAATTCCCTTTCCCCTATGAAATGGATTTATTCCCAAGGACTCTTTATTTGAATATCATATTTATCTATTGTTGGAAGTGATGTGAAAAAAACTATCTCAGAACCTGGCTCTGGAGCTGTTTGCCAACTCTTGCTTCTTCATAATATGAATGGAGATAAGAAGAGAATAAAATGCTAGGTTTATAAATCTAATGTGGGGGTCCAAATTTTAATCATATTCTGTTCTCTCTTTGATCCAATGGGAAAAGAGAATCAGAAAAACCCTACAGATAAAATTTTATAGAGAATCAATGAAATGAGCCTGTTACTGATACTCATTTTACAGAATGCCCTTATGCTCCACATATAAACGTATGGTAATTTCCATGACTTGTATAAAACTAATCATGTAAACTATACTACTTCTATTGATTAAAGTGCTAAACACTAATATGACCTGTGGAGATATAAATCCATATACTTCCTTACCTGGGATTAGAACAAGGTACTCTTTGAGTGTTCACATTATCACACAAGGGTTCTCCTCCATGGTAGATACCTGTTCTAACATAGATCTAAGAAATGAAAAAATAAACTATATGTATATAGATATATACATACATACATACACAATACATACACATATGTACACATACATACTAGAAGCAATATTAAACAATATCAAAATAGTGTAAGTGATATGAGAGAATCCATTAGAAACTTCTATTTAGTTGTAGCTTCAGACTTCCTTTTCTTCATGTATATAGTAAGTTAACATTGATGCAGATTCTTTACCAAAATTTGCTGCTGCTTTCAGAGGGACATCAGACTAATAAAAATCAATATAGGCCCACAATTCCTTTAAGCCAGGTATGGAATTCAGAGTTTTTCATATTTTAGAAAGATAAATGAGCATATATACTAAATATTACTTAGTACTCTCAGCAATTAAAACAATGTTCCACAAAGATATTAATATTTCTGCAACAAAACACATGACTGTTTATAGTAAGTGGGATAAAGAAATACTATTAAAAAAACCTCACTTCAGGTCAGGTCAAGTTTTGCTGCCAAATGAACTCTGTGAAACTTTTTGTTTTAAGAGTTTAGAATTACGGGTAACAGAACTATTAGAATACTAGAATTTGGTATATTAGTATTATAGACAAAAGATAATAAACCTAGGAACAGCTGAAGTAGATGGATGTTTTTCTAGCTATCTGAAAACATTGCAGGTCAACAGATTATTATGTAATTCAATAAAAAAGGTTTATATAAAATAATTTATATAAAATAAGAATCAACACAACTTTACCTTGTCAATGTCTCGAATATTTACATTTACATAGGTTGCACAAAGAACTTTTATTCTGAGAGCACTATTTATAACCCAAAGGGATTTTGTAGATGTTTCTCCATTCATATATGGTGTAGCCGTAGAGATGCGTCTGGAATAAGATGGCATTGTAAAACAGTCCATTGGCAGTTGTGAGTAAAGGCTTTCTTTAGCCATCAGCATCAAATTGGGCATCCTCCCAAGCATTATACAGCTTCTTATATACTGTAAGGGGAATGGGGAAAAGCCATTTTTATAAGGTTTTTCATTGTAAAAGCAACATGTAAAAGTATTATGAGAGAATTTACATACTAATCTGCAAAAAATAAATACAGAATTGCTAAATAAATATGGTCTACAATGTTATGTTTTTAATATTTAAAATATTAATGTTTGGGAGTTGGGTTACAGCATAGAATCAGACAAGCACCTCTTGGAATATACTTTATAAAAGAAAAAAGATTTAGGTCAGCTTTTGACATTACAGTTCTACCTTTAACTGGAAGCCCCTATCCTCCCCCCACCCCCTAATTAAATACAAGGATCAGAGGATACTTATAAAAACACTGTACTTGTTAAAGGAAAAGCAGTATCATTTAGTTAATTTTTGTCATCCAATCTTTTTATTTATTTATTTATTTTTGACAGAGAGAGAGAGAGAGAGAGAGAGAGAGAGAGAGAGAGAGAGAGAAACAGAGACAGGGAGAGAACTGAACTGGGGGAACTCCCCAGCTCAGCATATGGTCCCCGGTGCTGCAAAGTGAGCGCTGAACCCACTGAGCCATCCTGGCTTCCCCAATTTTTGTCATTCACTCTATTAAGTCATATTCATGTCCAATCCAAGGGTTGCTGCCTCCTTGCTATTCTGTCCCAACATTTCTTGAGAAACATTTGTTTTGTTAAAAAATAAAACGGGATGATGGGATGGCTCAGCAGGTTGAGTGCTCATCTTGCACCCCTGGGGTCCGAGGATCGAATCCTGGCCCTGGCCCAGTTCGGTTCTCATGGGGTGAGTTCCATGAGGGAGGCCCCCAGCCTGGTTCCTGCCTTGCGCCCACCTGTGGAATGAAACCATGTAGAAAACCGATGACGTGCAACTATAGAGACAGCTCTGGGCCCTCCCGGCCCTCCCACTCTCTCTCTGTCTCTCTCTCCCTCTGTCAAAAACAATAAAAATAAATCTTAAAAACAACAACAACAACAAAAAACCACAGAGAGGAGACTGATAAAACTGTGGGATATATTTAAAAAAACACATTGGTCTGAACCTTGAAACAGTAGTTGGGAGAAGCTGAGATGGCTCAGCTGGTTAAGCGCTTGCTTTGCAGCCCTGGATCCCAAGGATCAAATGCTGGGCCCGGCCCATGTGGACCCATATGCTGAACTGGGGTGTGCTCCCAGTTCAGTTCTTGCCAGGGCCTATGTGGGAGGCTCCCGGCCCAGTTCCTGCCCTGTGCAGCTCCATGCCCACCTGTGGAGTGAAACTATATGGAAAACTAATGCTGTCAACTATGGAGACTGCTCTGGGCCCTCCCCCTTCTCTCTGTCTGTCTCTGTCAAAAAACAATAAAAATAAATCTTTAGAAATGGTAGTTAGGCTAAAAAATTTTAATCTAAATATTATAATATACACATTATAATAGTCTGTTTTCTTACCCCTAAGCCTCCATTTAGTCTGTAAGCAACCTGAAGGTCAGAACCATGTCTTGCTTGGTATCGTAAGTCAGTACTCAGCATACACTTGGTACAAATATAGTTGTTTCTTATAGGTATTTATTTAATGAATATAAATAGAGTAGGGTAGTATTAATAGTATATCTTAATTAACAATAAATCATAATATTTTTGAAATATTTAATTACTGGTAGTGCCACTGCTTGGGAAGAGATAAAAATCAGGAAATACCCCATATTTTGCAGTTAGTATAACTGTCAACATGTTTTTATGGTTCTATTCTTTTTTTTTAAAGGGCACATTTACTTTATTGTGTACATTGCAGATTCAAATGACTACAATAAATCCCCTAAACAAAAGACACATGAAAAAGCCTTCTGTGCGAATTACATATTATTTAAAATTTCTATTGGCTAATAAAAGTATTTCCAGTATAGAACTGGAGCTATCTAGAAAAGCCCATGATGTATTTTTTGTATGCAGAATATCTAAACATTATTATATCTTACCTCATGGCATAATTAAACAGTCACCAAGTCAAATGCTTATATCTGAATAATCATTTAATTATTGTTACAATTACAAAAATGTTAATCAGCTTATCCACATATGTACAGTGGGATCCTCAATTAATAATTATTTATAATTTAAAGGAAGAATAGTATCTTTTCTTTCAAATTAAATTAACCAATGTCTCAAATTAAATAATTACAGTATAAAAATAAGCTTATGAATGCTATTTACTAATATTAATTATCTTTTAAAACGTAGGTCCTAAAAATAGATACTAGTCCTTAATGTTATTTTTAAATTTAATTAATATTTTTGAAACTTGTTACTCACCTTATACTGACTCAGAGGATACTTTTCTAGGAAGTATTCATCACATCCACATACTTTTAAAATATACTTGCCCTGATATTCTAAAACACAAAGTTTTAGTTGTTCAGATGATAGCAACATACTTCGAGTTTTTTTCCTGATTGCTTCCGCAATTACTTGTTCTGGCACACAGTCATGATTGATTTTCAGAGTATACTTCTGCTTGTCATTATTTGGAGAAACTATTACCCAGATCACCACTATTATTTGCCCTATAACAGGAAAACATTATTAAATGCAATCAACATACATACATACATATATATATATATATATATATATATATGTATATATTATTTTTCAAGAAACATTCAGAAAGTACGCACTACCATTACTCTACCCATAATGTGAAACATCTTAATCAAATCATAAGTACAGGGAAATCTTCAAAACTAATAGGGTCACCAGACCATGCCCAAATTTTGTATTTTATGGCAAGCATGAAAAACTGTAATTAGAGGGTCACAATACCTGAGCCCAAGATAATTTCCATGCTAAACTGCATGGCATACTTCATGGATACAACCCCTATGAGGAGTAACTCATGATGGTATCAAAGGTTCAACAGTACCAAAAATGGAAGAGTTTTGGGTAACTATGGGAAAGAATCATGGAGACTTAAAGAAAGATGCTGATCAGACCGAGAGAAAAGATAGGGGAGGAAGGGAAAGAAGACAGATTTTCTATTTTTTTCCTTTTAAGATTAAGCCAATGGGGGAAGAAGAGGATGAAAATGGAAAGATTAAAACTATGAAAGAGTGGTCTGGGTGTTCATGCTATAATTCTTCCAACTTTCTTAGATGTTACACATTTTTTATAAAAAACGTTGAGGAAAACTGAAAAGAATGTTCTGCTTAAACAGTATGCGAGAATAGTAAAGTACTTCAAATGAAGATGTTATATTGCATTAAACTACTTTGAATAATGTGAGTGAAAAAGTAATAAGATGTCTTAATTTATTCTACTAAGAGAATTTTATATTTAATAATGTGTGTGAATTAACCTATTCTATAACTTCAAATTAAGAGCTTTGCTTTGTTATTTTGAATAGAGATATTTACCTGATATAAGATTTTCATTTCTAAAACAATGTATATATTTTCATGTTCACTTAATTCTAGAAATTGATATATTGTTATCAAAATTCAACCTATATATCATCACTTATTATGACCAGATTTAATCACTGCTTTAACATTAAGGTTAAGAAACTTATTTTTCCTTTGTATATATGATAAAAATAACTGTGTAAAGTTTTTCTAAGATTTCATAAAATGTTTCTATTCTGTGTTTATTTGTATAAAGGCTAATTGGCTGTAATTATGTTAACAGTGGATTTTTAACTCAGAGTTCTTTAGTTTTATTCTGAGATAAACAATTAACCAAGGGATAAGCACCATATGCATAAAATCATTCACTTGATAAATATTTATCAATAAACCTACACAGGTTGTCTACTTGGCACTCAATTATATCCTTTCAGTATAAGCTGTCCCTGACTTCAAGATGCTTATCATTTAACTGGGATAAAAAGATTACAAAAATATAGGCACAGATAGAAGTTTTCACTACAGTAACCAATTATGGCAGAATGACAATTTTCTTACCTTTATCTAATTTATTATATATGTGCTTTGGCAGTTCTGGTGAAGATTCTACATTTGGAGGATAGACATACATTGCTCTACTGTGAGGTGAATTAAGGTCCCTAAGATCCACAGCTTCTTTACAAACATTCAGAATGTTTCTTCGGAAGTCCTGCACTTCTGGATCTTTAACCATATCAAATTCACACACTGGCATGCCGATAGCAAAGCCTGAGAAAATTGCAAGAATATAACAGTATGAACACATTTCTCATAAATAGGGTACTTGGTAGACTTGGAAGATCACAATAGAGTAAAGAAGTTTCTCTAAGTTTAAAAAAATTTTGATGAATACATATAGTAAGAGTTGACAAGGATTCAAATATTTTTAATGTATATAATATATTTAGCAATTTAGAGCGAAGGCAGCAAACCATGTCAATTACTTTTTAAAGAATAGTAAAACAACACTGGATATAACAAATCTAGGTCAATCCTACAAATGATGCTTCTTAAAGAAAACTTTATAGAATAATATCAAGGGTCTTATAGTTTCTTAGATTGCTAGTCAAAAAAATACTTTAATTTTATAGTAATTTTTATTTCAAAATCTATTTATTTAAAATTCCAGAGGTAATTAACTGGTTAGACAGAAATATTCTGGTAATGAGAAAACAGTTGTTTCAGTTATTTGCATTTAGAACAGGATGACAATGCTATTTAGTCAAAAATTGTATCATACCAATTTCTCGATTGAGGATCTTTTCTTCACGGTTTCCTACTGGCTCAATTACTTTTAAAAAGGGCTGAAAGAGCCGAAGGTCACAAAGTCGTCTTGTTTCATCAAAAAATTCTTCCCTTTCTGCTTCTTGAGTAACACTTACGAAAATGTAAGAAGATTCATCTTGAAGAAGTTGATGGAGAGGGTATTTTCTTGCTTCTTTAAATAGTTCATGTTTTATCGTTATTAATGTAGCCTCACGGAGGCATTCTAAAGTCACTATCATTCCATTTGGTAGTAAACATTCTACTAGGATTCTTGGGGGCATCAAGTGGATGCCCCACAATTCACCTGATGATGGTCTTGGAGGCATTGTTCTGATCCTTTATAAGTTTTACACATAAAACTACTTTAAGGAATTAGATGTGTGGCAGTTCCAAAGCAGAAATCTAAACCAAAGGAAAACATATGTTAAAAGAGAAACAACTATAGAAGAATAGACTTATGGCATTATTAATTGTAAAAATTCAATTTTTGTAATTTAAATTAATTAGGGTAAGTAATAATAATGTGTCTTGAATATTTTGATGGAGACTCTCCAAATAAGATTGAAAGAAATGATTGCAAAGCATAAATTAGAAAAATCACTTATATTTAATTATATTTAATAGTCATTCAATAAAAAAACATATTATTTGAGTGGATTTTTAAAAAGTCAGGTTTTATCAATACAGAACTGAGGCAAGAAGAATGAACATTATTAAGTTGTAATTGAAACCAAAATTCCCATCACATATCATCTCCATCACTCCCTTCTATTTTATTGAGTAGAACTGAGGCTGGAAAGGATCTTTTAGGTATGGGTCAACTGCTCTCATTTTAAAGATGAGTAATATAAATGCTAGAGGAGTCAAATCTTTTTCACCACTACCACCACCCTGTGATAAGGAGAAATTACATGGCTTAGTCTTTTTTTTCCTTCTCTGTAATTTTCTTTTTTGTATTGATTATTATCTATGTAATATCTTAGATCATTCTACTTTTAAACTATAATTTAGGTATATTCACTATAACATAAAGTGTCATCAATACATTTTACTTGAGATACAGTGATAAATTTGCAATGATTTATCCACTTTACTAATTAACCCTGTCCTAATACTTCTGATTGGAATGAATTGCTCTCCCTCAAAATGAGACCCACTTACTCTCTTTGTTCCAACCAAGTACATTAAGCACTTGTAATATTAAAAAATATTAACTATTATGATTTGAAGACCTCATTTTTTAGATATCAATAATCTTGGGTGTTATTTTGGAAGATACTGTCAAAACCCACAAAACACAAAGTTTATTTGTTGTTATTTATTTTTTCTTTTATTCAGTGAGCTAAACTGTAAAGGTATAAAATAAAGTGAGAGATTATTAAAAAAATTAGAAAGAAATAAAAGTTAAGCTAGAAAAATGAATCAAAAGGCCCTGGTTACTTACTATGTTAGATTACCCTATCAGGCATTATGGATGATAACTATAAATGACACTATATTTATTCGCTAAAAATAAAAATGTGCTGGTGCTGTCCTTGGGACTATCCATGTTAGGTGCTGGGAATATGATGATGAGTAAGACATATGGCCCTTGCTCTCACAAGACAATGTCAAGAGTATGAAGATTACGTGTATGTTGGGTGTGGGGTAATTAAATTCACAGGTACAAAACAGAAAAAATGCTATCAGAGAAATGCTAGGTCCTATAAAAGCCCATAGTTGTCACCTCACTCAGTGGAAGTTGGAGTGGGAAGGTTTCCACACAAGGTAACATATAAATGAATATTTTAAAAGGATAAACAGTTGTTTAGCAAACAATAAGATATGAAGAGTCTGATGCATCTAATCCAGAAACCTGCCATCTCTTAACTCCTCTTCATCAAACCCGTAACACCTATCAACAAATTTCATTAATTCTATCTCCTGAATACATCTACACTCCTTCACTATCACTCTTAGTACCTTGGGTCAGGCCAGTACTTTTGCTTGTCTAGACACTGCAAAGGCCTATACGGTTTCTGCATGTCTAGGTTTGCCCCCATAAACCCATCTTTCACTTCATAGCCTGTGTGACCTTGAGAGAGCAACAGGGCCTACTTGGAGCAGACATTTTTTCTCCTGTACTAATTCTCAGTTGCAAACAAATGTTTATGGTATAATTCAGAGTATTAATATAGGAAAGGGTTGCGGAGTAGAAACAGTAGAAATTTTAAGTGATCCCACCTCTGGAAATCAATTAGAAAACAATAAAGAATACATAATTATTTTTTAATAGTTGAAAATATTTTTCTGCAAATTTACAAAAGATACCAAATGGATTTATAAAATTTAAAATGTAATTATCCTAATTCTTATATATATATATATATATATATTTTTTTTTTTTTTTAAGAAAATTCATTGGCTAGTGAAAAGACCAGATGGATCAATCTGTGCGTATAACTATAGAAGTGATTTAAGCTAAGCTTTTTAAAACATTCAAAAAATTTTGAATGCAAAGGAAAATGCCAAATGACTACTTTTAAGTGATGATCAACCTGCATAAAAGAAGGTCAAGTAAAAGAAAACGAAACCACAATCCACACCAAAACAGCAGCTGTGTTTATAGTTTCCTTTGTTGAATGGCACTAACAGGTCTATGTTACAGAATGTTGGGAACTACTTTATATAATAAATAGCAACCCCCAGAGTCTAATATGTTCCCTAAGAATTAGCAGTACAATAAGAACAGTCTAATACAGTAGACAGATCACTGATTCAAATTTTTATTCTACAACAGTATATTTATGGGCAATTAACAACTATAAAATACTCAAGATGCACTCTTCTCCAAAGACAGGGGTTGGCAAATGTTTTGGCTTGGGGGCCGCTTTGTGGAAATGAAGGTTAGCGGAGGGCCACACCTTTTAAAATGATTGCATTTATTAGTTAACTTTGCATTTCAGAAAAGATATAAATTGTATCATAAAAATCAATAAATATAAATTAAATTATTGGCAGTTTTACTCAATTTATTTATTGTGCTAATTTCATATCATCTATAACTGCAAACATGTTTAATTTTAGCATCAATTTAATGAGACAGATGTACCCTATCACACTTTTCTACGATTTTTTTGAAACCAGGAGTAAGATTGCTTGTTGAAATTCTCATCACAGCCTGCAAGTTAATGTCTGTCAAAGAGCATCTATATTTACTCTTGTTGACCTTCAAGCAAGAAAAACTTTGCTCACAAATATATGTAGATCCAAATATAGAGAACATTTTCCCAGTAAATTTCTTCATACATGGAAATTTCAGCAGACAAAGATTTGTAAAAGTCAACTAATGTTACAGCATTGAACATTTCTTTCACAGTGTGATCTGACAGCATGTCAATAAATTCAAGCTGCTCCTCCTCAGGTGCTGTATCAATACCAGCAGTGATGGGAGAAGAGATCAGATTGAATTTAGGCTCTATTTTCTTGAAGTCCTGAAATCTTCTTGTGACGTTGTCCTCCAAACTCTGCAGATGATCCCTAATCTTAGCAGAAACACTTTCAGGCACTTTCTGTTTTCCTAATAAAGGGAAATGACAAAAATTGCCTTCACTTGCTTGTCTTGCAGAAAGACCTAGTTTTATTTATTTAAATGCGGATACACCCCCAGTGTACCCCAAAAGGAGGGAGCTTTACTTACAATAGAAAGTTGCAGCCGTTTACATCTAATGGTAATACAAGATATCATAAGCTAATGCCTAATCAAAAAATGTTATGGAACATAGCAGCTTGCCCTTGGCTTCCTATACACTTGGCTCAGTGCCAAGGCACCTATCCCACTCCCAGCCACGTGGAGGCGTCTATTATTGGAAGCACTGATGTTATAAATTTATAGATGTATTGTTGCAAAGACAAAATTGAAATTAACCAGATCAACCAGAAAAGCGCCTATATACACTGCGCATGCATATTTACGTGGCCTTCCTAGTGGAAAATATGAGACAAATCTTCGGTTGTGCACGGGAAGGAAATCTCGATTCAAGGCGGATTTTTTCTGATGTCTTGGCGGCTGCAAAAGAACCTGTAGCGAGCCGCATGTGTTTGCCCACCCCTTTCCTAAGAGAATAAACGTGATCATATACATAAACACTTGGAGATCCTGGAAGGCAGGCAGTGGGTGACATTATGGTAGTACAACAGGAGAGAGAGTATGCTGACTTTCTTATCTCTCTTCTTATGCCAGGCCTTACTCTGTACAAATCATTACCTCAGAGCTCACGTGAACAGGAGTATAGAAAAGGCAAATGGAGCTAATATGTACTGTTTAGTATATATGATGCTCTTAGAAAGGCAATGATCTTTTGGGGGTAGGTACTGCCATTTTACATGAGGAAAATGAATGCCAGAGAAGTGAAGTTATTCACCACCAATAAGTGTTAGATGTGGATTTTGAACTCAGATCTAGATGATTTCAAAGGGCACGCTGTTATGTGGACTTCCGTTATGACTAGGTAATATTAATTTGTGGTAAATAAGTGAATGGGCTTAAAGGTACACTGGATTCAAATTCTGGCTGCCTTAATTAATAGTTGTGTGACCATGAGAAGTTTAAGTTATTTCACTGAACTTCACTTTTTTTCCTCATTTGTGAAATTGGGATAAAGATAAATACTTGTTGTCCATCAGATTGTTGCATCAGATGAGCTAACATATGAAAAACATGTAAGCAAAGAGATTTTCACAGAGTAAGCACTCAATAAATATTAAATGTTACCATTAATAAACCTGTAAAGTACACCCACATTATCTTTTCAATCTATTATGAATTACCCAGGACTGGCAACAGACAGGGATGGGGAAAAGGGCGGGAGGGGTTGAGTGCTTTTATTGAGCGAGGCAAATAAATAAGGAACTTCATAAAGCAGTGCTAACTTCAAGAGCTGAAACTTCAAGGTAGCATTGGTACCTTGAAAAGTTCACAGACAAGTATGGAATACTAGTAAGTGGTTCAATGCTGGTATGTTTGCAGCTGCTTCTAGTTCCCTAGACTCCTCATGTTCCTACTTAGATGGTACTGCTGTCTACAGCTTAGGAGTGAGGAATCCCTTGCTATTTCACTTCTCTTTTATTGGAGAACTATCTGCTTGCACTAGTCTCTAGGCTAAGTATGTATGGAAACAAAGCGTAAATAATATGCTTTCCCTTTGACTGTTGAGGGACTCACAGTTTACTGGGGAAAGACAAGACACAGGAACAACTTTAATAATGGAAAATTGTTGTAAGACAAAATATGAACCTTGGGAAAGTTACAAGAAATCTCGTATTGCCTCAGGGGGTTAGGGAAGGCATCAGAGGGGTAAAATTTCAGTAAGATATATTACAGTAGGGAGAAGGGGTGGCTTGAATATGGGAGAGCTAGAGGAGGAGGGTGTTTTAGATTGCCACAGAGTATGTGTGCATAATGCAACACAGACAATGTACAGAATCGGAACCTATGTAACTTTAACTAACCCATGTTGCCTCAATAAATTTAACAATAAAAATTAATTACAAAAAAGACAGTATGTGTGTGAAGTCAGAGATCATGAAAGAATGCATACTGTTACCAGCAGTATAAGTTGTTTTTTATTGCTTGAGTCTGATGTGCATAGGAATAGGTGGGATGTGTGGCTAGGAAGGAGGGGTGAGAAGCAGGCAGAGGCTACAAGGGTGGGCAGACTCTATGTTAAGAAGTTTAAATTTCATGTAGTACATTATAAGTAAAAGAAAGTTCTAAAGTATTGAGAAAAAGAGTGATGACATATTTTCATGACTTTTTAAAACTCAGATTTCTTTAAAGCTGTGATATAGAATCAAATAAATATTAAACCAAGGTATAAAAATGGTATCCTCTCAACTCCCTGAATTTAGAGAAAAATTCCTGAAGTTAATAAATCAGAGTATATGATAACATTTAAAGTAAAAGGGACTTTACGCTATAGAAAATGAAATGTTGAGAAACAAGGTGGAATTATCCAAACTTAAGTACAAAATCTATTTACAAAGAAAAAGAACTTGTTTGAAAAATAAAAATCACTATATAATATTTAAAATACAAATTTGCATTATGGAGGTTTGAGGTCACAAAAAATGTAGCTGCTAAAAATAAAACACTGTAAGAGTCAAAGAACTACTCTATCAGGCTTTTGAGTTCAGAATGCCAGAACTAAATAAATGTTCATATGCTGACAGATCACAATTATTCAGAACTCTTAGAAAATAAATTGGTTTTGCTTATCCTAAATTTTTATATATCTACTGATAAGCTATTTCAATGGTGGCTGTCCGGAAAAGTATCTAGCCATGTAATATGAAAAATAGAGACACTTATGGCTGAATTTTTTCCAGAGAGCCCTCGTATTATAATTCACAATTTATACTTTTATTAAAACATTTACAGTCCTCATTATAAAACCTATTACTGTGCTAAACTAAAATACAATATAGCAAAGCTCTTCAGTATTATTGTAGAGTCTCAGGGTCTTTTTAGCCCTAAATGGAATGACCCCAGGTTGGAGAGGGTGCTTTTCAAAAATGTTCCCATCTCTTTGTTTTCTAGCAGCCCAGGGTCTTTCTCAGTTGTGGCCAGACTCTCCAATGACGGAAGCTTCCTCTTCTATTATTCCTTTCTAGTCAGCATCAACACTTGACCA
>PVKE010043477.1:0-13364 GCA_004027555.1 Craseonycteris thonglongyai | reverse complement strand
TTCCATTCCTTTTCTTTAGACTTCAGGTCTAAAAGCCCAACAAAATTGGGTTGGGTTCTGTATTCACAATCAAAACTTCCCTCCCTCCCTTCCTCTCTTCCTTCCTTTCTCCCTTCCTTCCTTCCTTCCTTGTTTCCCACTCTCCCTTCCTCCCTCCCTAGTTCCCTTCCTAATTATAAATATTAATATAATCTGGAGTTTCAAGAAAAATAAGGACCACACTCCCAACTGTGCACTTTCTTTATTAATAAGAATGAGACTGTAAAGTAGGAAATACGTTGTAGAGATAGCCTAAGAAATCACTCAAAATTTTTTCACCCTGTGATTCACTTTTACAAGTGACAATTATACAGGGCTGTCTGGAAAGTATCCCGCCATGTTACTGGTCTTGTTATACTCATACTGACAATGGCTGGATTTTCTCCGGACAGCCCTTGTAGAACAGATAATTCTGTGCTACATTAAAATCAGGTACCATCCCTAATTTGGCAGTTATTTCCAGTGAGACCTCAATGCTCTCTGTAGCTATCAGTTGTACAAACTCATGCTGTCATTGCTTTCCAGATGTTTCTTCCAAGATTCTTGTGCCAGAAGCTGGTGAAGATTTTACTAAAATTTTCTTTAAGACATGATGTTTTTTCTCTGATGAGTGATTTAATCTGATTTATTAGGGGAAACCATTTCCTTGAGAACAGTTTAGTATCTCAACAATAATCCTTTACTTGTCATTTTAACTTGCTTTTTAAATTAAAAAAATTCACCTTTATTATCATTTCTCTTATCGTTTCAACTTACTATTTGTTTTAATCTTAATTTAAGGACATAAATCTAATCTCTTCCATATATTTGAGTATTTTGGTGTGAATGAGTGTAGTTAAAGGGGAAGAGTTTCACAAGACACTGCCACAGACAGGAAAATGGTGCCAATGGGACTAAAAATGACTCCTTTCAAAGTCTTTATTTTTATTTAAAACTGCAAATTTTAACTTCTGTAGGAAATTTTCTCTAATTATATGAAGTAGAGAGTTGGAGATAAAAAAGATAAAAATGATCTAAGTTTACTCTTGAGAGTTTTCTTATTTTATCAGTTTCATGAGTTTTCACTCATAACTTATAGGAATATATTTTAAGAGAAATAAATCATTAATATTTTTTCATTAGAGTGTTTAAGTTTTGGGAATTCAAATATATGTAAGTTTTGATTGTGAATACAGAGCCCAACCCAATTTTGTTAGCCTTTTAGACCTGAAGTAACAATTGAAGTCCTAACTGTTCTTATGTTCTAAGGACTCCATGTGTTACACAGCTTCTGGTGACTCCGGCCCACAATCAGCCATTCATTCCCGTAAACAAATGACAAGGAAGAAGATAGAGCAAATCTACCTTTAGAACTGAAGCAGTGGGAAGTGTAATCATATTAACTATTACGTGGCAAGTCTATGAATGCTTATAAGGCAAATCCATTTCTGTGTTCATCCACTCACTCATTCATTGAAAGAAGCTATTTTATGCCTCCTATACATAGCAATAGCCGTTCCAGATCAGAGCCTGGCAAACTATGACCTATGAGCCAATTCTGGTCAACTGCCTGTTTTTGTATAGCTCATGAGCTAAGAGAGATTTTTATATTTTTAAATGGTTGAAAAAATTCCAAAGAAAAATAATATTTTGTGAAATATTAAAATTATATATTATGTTTATAAAGTTTGAATGGCATGCAGACAAACTTAATTACCTATTGTCTACAGCTGCTTCATGCTACCAACCTGGAGCTGCGTCATTGCAACAAAGACTATATAGCTTGTAAAGTCTAAAACATTTACTATCTGACCCTTTACTGAAAATGTTTGCTGTGCTAGACAGTGGAATTCAATAGTAAAAAAAATAAATAGGAAAAGTTTCTAACTGGAAAACAAGATGAACAAGATAATTTCAGAGTATGAATAGATTATAAAGGAAATGAAAGAGGCTGATGTAATAGAGAGTGAAGGGGGTCATTTTAGACTGAGTGGTTAGAGGAGGTGGTGGGGGCTGAGAGCTGAATGACAGGGAGTCAGCCATGAAGGATTTGGAAAGACAAGGCTCCCCTCAAAGGGAACGGCAAGTGGCAGGTCTGAGGAACAAGGAAGTGTGGTTGGATCACAGAGAGCTGTGAGAATAGTAAGAGGTGAGGTCAGGGTGGGAGCTAGAATTAGGGAAACACCAGACCACAGGCCTCTTAGGGGGAAGCGAACTTTTATTTTTCTCTATGGGCAAAGAAAATTCTGTGACAGGTTTTATGTGCAAAGAATGACATGGTCTGAATTATATTTTAGAAGGACCAATTTGATGATTGTATGGAAAAGAGATACTAGTGGAATGTCAAAGTGAAGCAAGCAGTGAGCGTCTATTGAAATGAATCCAGGGAGAGAGAATAGTGGCTTCAGATAGGGTTGTCAGTAGGGTGATGGGAGAAATTGGATAAATTTAGAATCTTGCTTGGAAGTGAGATGTCAAATCTTACTGTGGGGGAAGGTGAAGGAAAAAGAAAAATAGAGAATTACACTTGGGTATTGGCTAAACTGATGCCATTTTCTAATGTAAATTATACTCAAAATGATTAAAATAGGGGGACAGTTGTGGGGGGAGGTGGGAGTGGGCACTAGGTATAGAGTGATGGAAGGGGAACTGATACTGAGTGATGGGCACATAATGCGATGCATGAATAATGTGATGTGGACTTGTACATCTGTAAACTATCTAATTGTTACCAACCAATGTAACCTCATCAAATTTAACAATAAATTTTAAAAAAATTATTAAAAATAAAAATAAAAAGAACATGAATAAAGATGGAAAAGAGATTATGTGACAAAGACTGAATATAAAAAAGTGGCTGAAACACAGAAGAATAGTGTCAGTAAGGTTAAAATGTCAAACTAAGATATGAATAAATATTGAAAAAAAATGATTAAAATATATAAACCTAAGTTATGTCTCAAACAGAACTTTCACTCTTTTTAATGAGTGTTTCTCATTTGTTTTCTATTAGAATAGTTGTGTATCTGACCCTCAGAATTCTACTGATTCTATTTTTCTTTACTGTTTTTCCTGACTGCATAAAATAATTTATAACATCCACAAAAGCTTATTAACTAAAAGGGCAGACAGGGAGCTTTAAATGGGAAGTCCATTTTTGGACCTTTTCCCCCAGAGACTGAGGAAGAGGTGAGTGGCCATGGGACCAGCCTAACACCACTTGGGATGTTTGTCTTACATAGATGATCCACGTTGATTTAAACAGTTAGGCATCCTTGTAACATTCTCAATATTGTTCTTAGTTCCAACAGATATTTGTAACATTGATTGAATTGTTTCAGTCCAGCCTGTTAAGATATATACCGTAGTTGATATTTCCAGCCAAGGAGCAATAATCTATATTTTTTCAGGCTGTAGAAATGTTATGGTTTTCAGAAAGACAATAAATGTCTCCCAGTTTTGTCAGCATGAAAAAACAATGACATGTACCTGCAGAAAATTGTTGTGAGAAAATTGGGGACATCATCTTACCAACACTATTATTAAAAAGATGAGAGGAAGAAACAGAAAAACAAAAAAACCAAGGTTTTTTCCCCCAATGTTCTATAAAAAGAAAACCAAAACTTTAAACCTCTCCACAGATGACCATTTTAGCTACACTAATGACTTGTGAAGATTACACAACTGTTTGCAGTATCATCACTGAGATGGTTGAAAAGATAAATGAACTGGGTGGTAGAAAGTTTACATCAGACTCAGCACAACTTTGTGGTAGAGAGAGGTGGGAGAGAGACAGAAAAGGGGAGAGAGGTGACTCAAGTTCAGACTTTAACAATCAGCTCGGTGATGGTGTCTTTCACTGAGACAGAAAACCTCCAGCAGGAAGCCACTTGGGAGATGAAGAAAACGACTCCAGTTTAGGGACTATGTTGAGTTTGGGATGCTCATGAATATCCATATGGGGACACCTAGGAAGCGGTTGGAGATATGAGTGTGAAGTTCATAGAAGAGACGGAGATTAAAGATTTGGAGGATTTTGAAATCTTGGGAATAAATAAGAAAGCCTAGAGAAAGTGTATAAAGTGAGAAAGGCTAATATTTATTCACTAAGGGGTAGAAATAAAAGAAACGTATAAAGGTGAAATCAGAAAGTAAGTAGTAGGCCAGCAAGGTGAGGAGCCAAATAAACTACAAAAAGAATATGTGGAAGAGTGATCTATAGTGTCAAATTTTGACAAAAAGGCAAGTAAAAACATGCCTGAAAATAGCTACTAAATTTATTCATGCATAGACTTTGGTGATTTTGGTGAAAGCAATTCTGGTAGAATCATGGCAGAGAAAACTAGGTTACAATGTATTAAAGAAAATGATTGGGAAGTGAGGAAACTGAGTATAATCAAGTTTTCCAAGAAGTTTCCCAATGAAGAGTAGAAGCGCAGTAAAACATTGTATAAAAGGGATGTTGAAAGAGCATGGTCCCCAGTTCCCCGCCATAAGGTTTGAGCTTATTTATATACTGATGAGAAGTACGAAAGAGAATGAGTAAGATAGGACATTGAATATGAGAGGAAGAGATTAATTACAAAGCAGTGTCTGAGAATGTTAGAATGAAATTCATAGTACAAAACATTGCAGAGAGATTAACTTTATATAAAATGATTGAGTCTTTTATTTTTTTCCAGTGTAAAAAGAGAAAAAGAGGATTGCAACCAAAAATAGATCTAATAGATTTGGTAGTCAGAAGTTGAGAAGTTCCCTTATGATGATTTGTCTTTGCCCAGTGGAGCAGGAAGAAAGGTTATCAGATAGAAGTACGAGGTAAAGTGTAGCTGTCAGAGATTTCAGGGGAGGGGAGAAAGCTTAAGGCAGTGTGAAAAATGGTAGCATGGTGAAGAAAGTCTGATAGGCTCTTTGACAGCCAGGTTGGACAGCTCAGCTGAGAGTGATAACCACAGATTTATGATAGCAAATTGCCCAATTGTTTCTTCTTCCCTGCACCATGAGGCACTGAGTCCAATCTAGTAAGTCACACGCGAAAAAAACCCAAAAAAACAAAAAATTGAACAGTTGCATTCACCTAGGTTTGGGGTTTTGCCAGGCAAAACAACAGGAAGGGGGGAATTTAGAGAATTGGTTAGAGAGGTGCCAGAATGTTTGACCACGGATCTAAGCAGAGTAATTATGGAAGTGAAGATAGGGGAAGGCTCTTGGGTAAGGAAAAAGTAGACGAGGACTGGAGGTCCTGATGAGTTCCAGGCCTTGTTTTAGTTTAATATGCATTTGGTAGAAACTCAAATAATAGTATGGACATAGAACGCCTTCTTCCAATTCCAAGCACCAAAGGTCACTGGACTTCCACCCATATGTCCCATTCCTCCATTACCAACACCTCTATTCCTAATGAAGGGGTTAGTTTATTAAAGTAGAATATGTCATCCTGCCTCTGTACCTTTTTTTTCATAACAATATCCCGTGTTAATGCCTATCCCATACCTCTTTTTGCCTATTCAAATATTACCCATTTTTCAAGGCTTAATACTTACTTTACTCACAAAACTTCCAGCTGAGGGAAAGCAAGGGGGATAAAAAAAATCTGTCATTTATTGAGTACCTACTACATTCTAGGAAATGTACTTTTTGTATGTATCTTCCCTTTGAATGTGGGTTATTATTGTCCTTAGCACTATATAGCATTCCTTTAGTTTACTTGTATTGAGAGAATTTTGTGTCTATTGCTCATACTTGACAGTAATTTTTTTTTTCTTTTTGGCTCAATTTGTTGTATTTTCCATAGCACCTTTCAAAAGGGATTGGACATGGCAGGCACAAATTCTTAATTAAGAATACGAGAGTACTGGGGAAGCCAGGATGGCTCAGTGGGTTAAGTACTCACTTTGCAGCGCCGGGGACCGGGGATCGAATCCTGGCCCCAGTCCGTGCGGAACCATATGCTGAACTGGGAGCTCCCCCAGTTCAGTTCTCTCTCTGTCTCTGTCTCTGTATCTCTCTCTCTCTGTCAAAAATTAAATAAATAAATAAAATAAAAAAATAGAATTAAAAAAAAAGAATATGGAAGTACAGATAATAGACTGAAGAGTACAAAACTAAGAAAAAAAATGACTATTATCTCTTGTAAATTCATGGTATGTTCTAGGCTTTGAGGGAAATTAAGAAATGTTACCCTAGTGTTCCAAAATAATATATCTTCCAAAAGTGAATAATTTACTACTTTCTCAGTAGAATCAAATCTGATATATTTATTATGGAATGCCTTATAATCAATTATACATGACGATTTTATTTGAAAAGCAATCAAGTGTGATAAAATAATAATGGGTAGATACATAGAATTCTTTTTACCAGTTGTGTTTACATATATTTATATGAGTTTATAATTAAATAAAATATAATTCAGTACTTGACTTTATTTTGAAAAATTAATATTGTTTAATTTATGAATTTTACATTTAAAGTTCATGCATTGTTTAGTAAAAATAGCATTTAAATTAAAGTTAGCTAAACATTTCTTTAAAAGATTCAACCCAAATAAAAAAAATAGTGGTTTATAAGTTGGATATTAATGACAGATATTAATGCCAATAGCTCAAATTTCAGCAGCAGCAGAGTAACTTTTTGGATTTAAATCACTGGAATTAAAGAAACGTAGCGTCTCACGATGCCAGGGTAAGTCAACAAGGTAAGTGTTTGCCTTGCAACTTGGAGGTCTGGGGATTGAATCTTGGCCTCGGCCTCTGCCTAACCCACAGGCTGCACTGCAGGCACAACTGGTAACCTCTGAGATGGTGGCAAATGTTCTTGCCTCCCACGCAGGAGGCTTCTGGTTTGGTTCCTGCCCCAAGCAGTGTGGAATGAAACTATGTCACAACTAATGATGTACAACTATGCAGACTGCTCTGGGCCCTCCCCCTTCTCTCTCTCTCACCTTCTTTCAAAACAATAAATAAATCTAAAAAGAAAAGAAAGACATGTAGCATTTCATCAAGAAATGGTTATAAAATTTTCTTTAAAGAACCATCAGAACCTTATTTATTTCCTTTTCCAAATTCTCCATCTAGTTCATCATAAGGAGGTTTATAATATTTTTATATTCAAAGGTTAAAATTCATTTAAAGGTTTTGCTAACGTGATGTTCATTTCATAGATGAATTAATTCAAGCATAGATAAGTTATACATGTCTGAATTTCTGCAGAAAGTTTTTGTCATAATCAGCAATAGAGCTGGAGTTTCCTATTTGCAAATGAGATAACTATTTTAGAACACTATGTGTCATATATTTTGTGGGTAAAGACAGTCAAACTTTGTTTCACAAAGATCAGTTTTTCTTCCCTTTTTCAATGTTGCCATCACCTTCTGCATGGAGATCATTTTCTTCCTTACCTCAATTGTTTCCTAAAGGAATGTTCATTTTAGTGAAAACTTACAAAATATTTCAGTATTTTAAATGCTTAATAGCTTTTTGTCATTGAAAAAGAAGCTTTTTCAATTATGAATTTATAGTGACAGATACATCATTGAGATGACAAAAGCTAGAACATTTTATAACTTATGTGCAAATATAGTGCTCTGATCCCTGGGCATACTATAAGAGTATAGTCTTGTAGAAGTTACCAGAACATAATGGTACCTTGTATTTGTAAAACAAATGTGATAACTAGTTTTCAAATACTTTACTTTTAAAATTGACTTTCTTTATTATAATAGAAATACATGCACATTATAGAAAAAATAAGAAAATACAGACACATATATAGATGAAAATAAAATAGTATTAATCTGAGTTAAACTCTCTGGACACTTTGGTGAGTATAGTTTTATACCTCCATCTCTCTTTCTCTTTCTCTCCCTCTTTCTTTAATGTATGTGTGTGGATTATAGTAGTTCCATGTGATTGATCGATCAATCGATTCATCTATCTACCTACCTACCTACCCGGTATCTAGATATATCATATATACATTTTTTACTTGTACACTTAATAATTATATTTTACACACCTTTCTGTTCCAAATAGATATATTTTTTATTTTCACATTATTTTTAATGGCTATATGGTACTCTATTATGTAGGTATATTCTAATTAATTTAACCAGTTTCTATGATGGAATATTTGGTTGCTTATAATATCCTGTTATTACAATAAGCAAATTAATAAACATCTTTTACATACATCTTTCTGCACCGTCTTAATTACTTCCTGAGGCTAAATTTCCAGAAGAGAAATAACTCGGCCAAAGGTATGGGCATTTTTAAGTCTGATAATTAATGCCAAATTGTTCTTCAGAAAGTCTTATAGTTTACACTCTGACCAAACACATATGAAAATGGCTCTTTTCCTTCACTAACAGAAATTAATGGATTAACTTTGATTGTCTCATTCTGATTCTTATAGTAAGTGTTAAGTAGGCAGAGTGGGAGAAATGCTAATGGTCGCATATCTAGAAAGTAATACGATGGGGAGTCAAGTTTGCTGACTTGCCGTACCACGTATTTCTTTTATATCCCACACTTCTTGTCATCATGCAGTTGATAATGGCAGTTCCAAGAGAACTGTCAGGAAAGAACCTGGAGCAGGAATTCTTGCAAGCCACAGCCTGACTCATGTCTGTGCTGCTGAGGCTGCCCTGGTCCCCTGCCATTGGACTGTGGGTGGCACAATGCTAGTATTCTGAGAAAAAAGGCAATGTTGTCACCAAGCCAGTACTGAAGCCAATGGGACAGGGACAAGGAAAGAAAGTTGGAGGTAAAGAGGCAGCTGAGAATGACCAAATTATAGAACTTGTAACAATTTGTCCCTAAAACCTTATCATTCTTGCCCTATTCCATGACTGACATAAACAGGCTAGCATAATTACTGCCAATAATCTAATCTGGATATTTTTAATTATTGATTTTATTTTTATTTTTTTATTACATGATTCATATAAATAGGAGCCTGTTTTTGTTTTCATTTATACAAAACATTCAAGGATCCAAGTTCTCACAAGTAAAACAAAAGAGATGGTGAAAGGAAGATTTCTTTTTGGATAGAAGAGTGTGAGAGTGTTTTGTTTGGTTTGGTTTGGTTTTATGATTTAGTAAATTTAACCCAAGAAAAAAGAAAATTGCAAAAAAAAAAAAGAGCAATGAATGCAATTTTATAGGTGTTTATATAGCTTTGAAAACTATTTGGCTATAGAATTGTGTAAGAAAACTGTTATGCAAAAGTGCAAGGGACATTTGTTAAGGGTTATTAAGTCAGATATACTAATAAGTACTGTAGGGTTTGTAAGATGAAATGGTCACAGGTTCTGTTCTCAGGAGCATACCATCTTGTAGTGGCAAGAAAATTGCTGTAGGAAGCTTTCCTGACTACTAGTCTTGGTTCATTCACTCTGTTCTGTGTTTCAACATCACTGTTCTTTTCCCCTCATTAAAACAACTTCGTAAGTTGAAGTTATTTGCTCACATGTCTGTTGTACCCATTAGACTGTGAGCCCGTTAAGGGCAGGAATTGTGCTCTGTTCCTACATGTTCACCATGAGAGACCATAAGAACTTAATAGACAGAATAAAATTAAGATTTATGTTTTTTATTGTTTTTCACAGAGAGACAGACAGACAGACAGAGAAGTGGGGGAGAGGGGCTGCAGAGCTGTTTCTATAGTTGCACATCACTAACTTTCTACATAGTTTTATTCCGTAGGTGGACATGGGGCTGCTCAGGGGGCCTCCCACATTGGAAGCTGGCCCTGGTGAGAACTGAACTGGGGGCCACACCCCAGTTCAGCATATGGGTCCACATGGGCCAGGGCTGAGATTCAATCTTAGGACACCCAGGGCTGCAAGACGAGCCCTCAACCCGCTGAGCCATCCTGGAATCCCCAGAATAAAATTACACCATAGAAAATATATCCTATTTTTATCATTTTGTGGTAGCAATTACTTTTGATCATTATATTCATGCCTTTCAAAAATATTGGACTATACTTTTCAATGTGATTAAAGTCAATTTATATAACATTAAAAATTATCAATTTTTTCCTAATTCTTCAAACTTGGGCAAATCGTTTCATTTATGACCTATATTGTTCTCCTCTGCAAAGTAAGGGTGTTAGAACAGACCAATACTTCTCAATTGGTGTTAGAGAGACCTATCCCAATATTCAGGGGTCAGAGACATTGGAATCTACATTAGGGTATTTGTGGTTTGAAAAAACAAAATGTCATTATGTAATTTTATATTTGGAAAATAAAAAGAAAGGTAAAATTTCTGTAATGCTAAAAGAATAGAAAAAATACATTCTGAAAAATGTTGACCCCCCATGTTTCTCAGAGGTTAAGGGACAACTCTTCCCATGGGGTTGCAAAAGAATCTCTGGGATAGGTTTGGGAGGGGCCATAATTTACATTCTTTAATCTCTTTCAATTAGTTAAATTAAGGCAAGAGACACTGCACTAATCCCAAGACACTTCAGTCACCTAGTATACTATTGTGGTTGACATAAACTTTTTCTTTGGATATATTAGAAAATTTTAGTCACCTTTGTTTTATTTTTTATTTTTTAACTTATTTTGAAGAAAAGCAAAAACTATAGAACACATTAATACTAGGTTCAGAACGAAAAAGAGATAAGAAAACCAACCAGACTGAGTTATTTAAGTGTTGATAGAACTGTTGTTATTGCACAGACTTGCCCACGTGATCAAGAATAGGCTGATAGGCCTATGTGGACTACTTGTATCCTTCATTTCACCTATGTGTGCCACACATATACCGACACAACCCATTCGTCCTGTTTTATGGTATTTTAAGGTCTGATTCTAAATAAATTATTACATAGCTTTCGACTAAGTTCGGGCATTGTTAAATTTGGAGCAAGTATACACATTTAGAGTAACAATTTTAATTAATTAAATTTTTTTTTATTGTTTTTGACAGAGAGAGAGAGAGAGAGAGATACAGAGACAGAGAGAAAACTGAACTGGGGGAGCTCCCCAGTTCAGCACATGGTGTGCACGGGCTGGGGCTGGGGCCGGGATTCAATCTTCGGTCCCCAGCGCTGCAAAGTGAGTGCTTAACCCACTGAGCCATCCCGGCTTCCCCTAGAGTGGGGGTGGCGAACCTATGGCATGCATGCCCAAAGTGGCATGCGGAGCAATTATTTCGGCACGCGGAGCTGTAAATACCATTTTAAAAATTATTGTTTATGCTTATAGACATAAAAATAATCGATACCCCTATCTCACTCGATGGGTTGGCACGCGAGTCGAGCGAGTACACTCTTTTTTTTTTTATATTTTTTATAGAGTATAGAGTATATTTATAGAGTAATTGTTTTATCTTCAGTGCATATTTATTTCTATTTTACTTTTGACAGATAGAGAGAGAGAGAGAGACAGAGACAGTTAGAGAACCGAACTGTGGGAACTCCCCAGTTCAGCATGTGGGTCCTGCCTGGGCCGGAGCCGGGATTCGATCCTCGGTCCTCGGGGCCTCAAAGCGAGCGCTCAACCCGCTGAGCCGTCCCGGCTTTTCCCGAGTACACTCTTATTTCATAAACTTTGGCACTCAATTGCCAAAAGGTTCGCCACCCCTGCCCTAGAGTAACAATTTTAAACTTTGACTTTTATACCTAAATCTTAAAATAACTCTGTCAATCTGGTCCTTGGAAGAGCAGATGTCAAGATAGGATTAGTAGGGCAGGAGATTTATTGGGGGAAGCACTGGTTAAGGAAAAGAGGGAGGGAGCAAGAGTAGGCAAGGAGAGCCTTAGACCTTGAAGTAGGCCTGTAAACAGAGAGAAGGGAGAATTGGACTGAAAGGAGCCTAAGACCACAGTGAAGTTCTGAGAAAGTTTCAACCAGGCCAATGGGGATCCCTGAGCAATGTACACTCACCTTTCCCACTAGAGACGTCCAAGGTCAGGCAGATACAGCCTGGGCCTACTACCGGTACTCCACTCACTGTGCTCTGTCAGTGTCTGGAGCAGCTGGTGGGAAGCGGAACCTGACTTTTCAGTGGATCCAGAGGTGTGGCCTGAGGCTGTCAGTCAGCTATGTTCCCTGCAGCAGGTCCTCTGGAAGGGAGCAGTGACAAGTTAGGGTCACTCAAAGGCATGACCTTAAATCCCTGGTCCCTCAGAAGAACTTTTTAGAGGTTATTGGCCGTATTCCCTCTGCTCTCCACTCCCATTGCCAGGCTATTTATCATATTTCTAGACTCTCAATTCCCATTGAGCAAGTTTAGATAGGGAAGCTACACCTCCTGAGGCTCACCTTTGTTTATTTTTTATCTCCTACTGAATAAAAACATGTCTTTTTAAAAATTCTCACTTCACAAACATCTCAGCACTGAAATTCCCAGCAATGTGTTAAATACAAGATGCAAGACAAATAAGACACTTCAATGGGCTCATACCCTAGAGAGGGTGTGTACATATTAGCATCAATTTTAATGAGGTGATAAGCGGGGGAACAGAATGGACACAGAAGGGGACTATCATGGCCAACCCTGGGCAACGTCAGAGCAGGGACTTCCAGGGCAGGTACAATTTACTCAGCCAGAAAAGACAGGCAGAGGCAAGTCTAGGCAGATGCCGTGAACTATGAGGAATGGACATTAAGAAATGGGGCGTTTATGGAGGATAAAGGGGAAGACTTATGAGGTAGGCAGGATCCAGGTTTATGCTTGGGAACTTGCACTTGATTGTGTTAACCATAGTCACATGTGAATTTTACATGTGTCACAGATTATTTGGTTAGGCAAGACTAGGGAACAATAGAAAGTTGTTGCCTATTGGATATTCACCATATTTTTCCATGTATAAGATGCTACTTTTGTCTAAAATTGTTAAACCAAAAATTGGGGGTTATCTTATACATGGGAGTAAACCATGCATTGATTTCTTAATGTTAGGTTAGAAAAGTAGGGGTCGTTTTATACCTGGAGGTATCTTACACACAGAAAGATACGGCATTTCCACTCATTTGTTGATGTGTCTACCAGAGGAGAGAATCCTAGGGAAAGAATGCCAGATTTGTACTCAGAAGACTTGGTTCTCATTTCAGCATCATGGCTTACCATAGTCTAGGATAGTCATGTAGCTTTAGACATGCAAGTTTCTGTTATTCATAAACTAGAAATACAGTGATCCCTCGTTTTTCGCGGTTAATGGGGACCAGAACCTTCCGCGAAAGCTGAAAAACTGTGAAGTAGGATTTGCCCCTAGGAATGTTCGTGTATGCGGGTACAAGAATGTTTTAAATATGTAAACAGTATTCATACTTTACTCATTTAAGACAAAAATTACAACAGTCTACGTATTTACTTAAACGTGTCAGTGCT
>PVKE010043476.1:0-13372 GCA_004027555.1 Craseonycteris thonglongyai | reverse complement strand
TATATTGGTATTCCCCTATATATTTTAAAGTCCTGTATGATATAAAGTTTAGATAGTAGCACTCCTGAGAGCAAATTGAATATCTGAAAATCTGAGAATATATAACAGAAATATTAACATGAAAGTAAAAAGAAGTATAAACTTCTCTGTTATAAATTCTACTTCTATTTAAAATATTTGCCCTCAATCTACATGAGGTTATTTTCAGAAATTAGGTCTTTTACACAGCTTTGCATCGCTTTATTTCCAGGTTAAATTCTAAATACGTAAATACAGATTAACTTCCTCCCTCTTTAAAATTCTGCCACTTTGAGCACTTAATTAATCATGCAAATATTTTTGAGAGACAGCTATGCAAATTTCACTGTTAGCTAGCCTTAAAAACATTAATTCCTGTCACAACCAAGCTCTTAACTTATCAATTCCAATCAAATATTTGTTTCTCCTCACCTTGGTTTCTAAGATATGGATCTCTAGTCACTGAATCTTTCCTGTTTATTTATTCTTTCTCTCTCTTTTTTATTTCTTTATGTTTTACTTTTTGCTCTCTTCTCTCCCTCTTTTCTCCATTCTTGAATATTTCATTGTTTTACTCTATGTGTAATTAATGAATTCTTTCCAAGTACTAAGAAGTCCCTCAAGGGCAATAGATACAGAAGTAAATGAAACCATAAAACAAAACAAGAAAGCATAAACGAACAAACAAAACCATTTTTCACATGTCTTATACTCTAGTGGAAGAAAAGAGAAGACAATTTTAGGTTAAATATATAGCATGTCAATACTTGTTCGTTGATTTATTAATGATAGCCATGGTGACAAGTGTGAAGTGATATCTCATTGTTGTTTTAATTTGCAAATTTCTCTGATAATTATGTGATATTGAGCGTTAAATGTTGGTGAGGAAGTGGAGAAAATGGAACCCTTGTGCACTAATGGTGAGATTACAAACTGCTGCAGTCACTATGAAAACCATTATGAGGTTCATTAAAAAAAAAAGAAAAAAAAAAAAGAACTTTATGACCCAGTAATTCACTTCTGTGTACATATCAGAAGAAATCCTAAACACTAATTTGAAAAGATATGTGCACCCCTATGCACGTTGCAGCACTATTTACAAAAGCCAAGATATGGAAGCAACCTAAGTGTCTATCAATAAACAATTGAATTAAGTAAGTGTGGTACATATATACAAAGCAATATTACAGAGTCATAAAAAAGAATGAAATCTTACCATTTGTGACAACATTGACACACTTAGAAGGTATTACACTAAGTAAAATGAGTCAGACAGTTAAAGACAAATACTATATGATTTTACTTATTTGTGGAATCTAAAGTCAAAAATAAAGGAACAATATGGTGGTAGAGGGGGAGCTGATTCTGGGTGGTGGGCACATAATGCGATGCATGGGTGATGTGATGTGGGCTTGTACATCGGGAAACTATCTAATTGTTACCAACCAATGTCACCCCATTAAATTTAACAATAAAAAAATAAATAAAGGAACAAACAATACAGGAAGAGTTCTAAATACAGAGAACAAACTAATGGTTGCCAGATGGTAGGGAAGTTGGGGAAGAGGGGTGAAAAAGGTGTAAGGATTAAGAAGTACAAAATGGTATTTACAAAATAGTCACAGGGATTTAAAGTACAGCCTAGGGAATAGAGTCAATAATATTGTAATAACTATGTATGGTGCCAGGTAGGTACTAGACTCCTCAGGAAATCACTTGTTAAATTATATAAACATCTAGCCACTATGCTGTATACCTGAAACAAATAGTTCGGTTCTCAATGAGGCTAACTTCCCATATGGGAGGCCCCAGGCCTGGTTCCCACCCTGTGCCTGTCCCCCACCCTAGCACCCCTGTGGAACAAAACCATGTCAAAAACTGATGACATACAACTATGGAGACTGCTCTGGCCTCTCCCTCTTCTTTCCCCCTCCTTTCTATCTCTCTTGGTCTCTGTCTCTGTCAAAAACAATAAAATAAATCTTTAAAAAAATATTTAAGTTTGATTAATATGCCTGGTGGGACATTTGTAAGGGTGTGTCCAGTTTTCATTATGCTCATTCGCTTTGGCAAGTTTCTCCTTTGTCTGCAGAATCTTTCACTGCATGTAAAGGAGAAACTGGAAGCTGAGGATCTTGTAAAACATCAATTTGTGAATAAAACTAACAAAAAAAAATCTAATTTCAAATGTAAGCTAGTGCCAAATACAAATGGACAAATGGAAGCCTACAACTAAATAACAGAATGCAGAGGAAAAAATAATTTACTTCCAATTCTAAGAGAAAAAATAATAAAAGGAAGTTTATCTCAGTGGAACATAATTCACAGGGTCACATTAATTCCCTAATACTTGCCAATTTCATCAGTGAGTCTTCATTTGTCATATGAGAATAGCATTATCTGATTTTGTTTGTGTTTAGCCTTATGAAAAGAAATTGTACATTTACATATAATAAGAGGTTGAAACAACTAATTTGTCAACATATATATATATATATATATATATATATATATCTGTGCTTTAGTGTTTTATATCTTTGCTTCCTTCTTAAAGACTATTAAAAGAATGACTAAGAGTCTAATGCAAGATTCTTGTTTGGAAACAAAATAAAATTGTATCATAAATGTTATGTATTAATAACGATAAGTAGATTATTGTTATAGTTTTATTTTACTGGGTTTATGCTTGCACTTAGTGTAATGCTACAGATTAAAAAAAATTCACAAGGAAGGGATCTAAAGGTATAGTACCTAATTGTACAAAGAGACTTAATTTTATAATACAGTTAAAACAAAATCTGATGGCGATCAAAAATATGAAAATGGAAACATGGTGAAGCCATTAAAAGGTAGCATGCATAGTTGTGTAGGTAATTTTCTCGGGTGACATTAAAATGAAATGCAAAGCAAATGAAATAAAAAAAATCTATTCATGTGCCTTATGGATTCATAAATTACAATGACATTACAATGAAAACAACATGATTTGCCCAGTCAAAGTCAATTATGTTAAGGGAAAGAAAGTGAGAGAGAAGGCTATGGACATCATAAATACTGTCAGTCCAAATCTTCATCACTTTGGCATTTAAGCCAAGCAAATCTAGTATTTTTATATAATTCTTCACAGAATCTTATGGGCTCATAAGACATAGAACTTTGAGTTCTAAACTATAAAAATATCTATGCTTAGGGACTTTTTTAGGGGTAATTTGATTTCTGTTGTTGTTTTGTTTTTGTGTTTGTATTTTTATCTGTGTTAGTTTCTGTTATCGTGCATGGCTTGAGTATTGATACACTATTGATTCTGACAATTATGAAGTTATTTTATCCCACTTGGTCTTGAGTACTCCGTAAGTAAATAGGATTTACTTCTCCCCCTAAATTTATTACCTAATAAATGTTCTAAAACCCACACCAAATAGGAATAATACCCATGGTGCCAAGTGCCTTGAGCTTGAGTTTAGGAGACCTGGGTTCCAGTTGTAATTTAGTTTGATGATGATGAACAGGGTGAACTTGCTCCAGTAACTTCCATTTTCTTTAATGCAACAACATTATTCGAACCAGGTAATCATCGATGATCAGTTAGAGCATTCCATTATTCTATATTTGAATATTGTTTACAATTGTCAAAGTTATTTCATTTTCATGATGAAATCTGATTATTAAAACAATTCCATTAGACACAGAGCATATTAAATGACTTGTATAAGGTAAAAGGCACATGATTAACAGGGTTGATTTAAAAGGAGATGGCATTGTATTAATAAAATACTTATTGGACGACTGCTGTACTTGCCAGTGGGGATAGGTGAAAAACAAAAGAGACATGGTACTCCATCACCGACCTTCCAATTCAGCATAAAGGGTTATCTTTGTACTAGATTCACTCTTTCCAAACACCAGGATGGTAACTGGTGCCTATCAATCCTCTATCATATACCATCTCAATTAATTCAATTAATGTAAGTAATTAAAATAAATTTAGAAAGTTAAATTAGGATAACAAAATCTCTAAAATACTCTGCAAGAGAAATCCATTTAATTTTAATTAGCCCAGGGATCCACAAACACATTTAATTATGAACCACCCACCTATACCCCTGTTCCAGCCAATCCAGTAACTGCTAACACCTGGCGAAGAAGTATACCCACAGCAGAGTTTGGGAAATGCTGTTTTAAACTAAGGTCCTCATTAGCTAAGGACTGTTGACTAAAGGAACATCAGGCGATATCAGACTGGGCTCGGAGCTCTGCTGCGTAAGAGCTAATAGGCTTTTTCTGCATATGCCGTTCTTTCCAAAAGAAATATTTTGCAAAGTATAATTTTGAAATCCTGTCAAAACCACAGTTATCCCTCTCCTTTTCCCCCTACTCATCATGCTACTCAAAAAGAAAAATAAACTGATGGAATATTTCTTCCCAGGGAGTAAAAAACATTATTTATCTTTCTACACAGTTCTTAGTCTTTGACACAGAAACAGTAGATCTAATAAGACACTGTTCTTAAAAAAAAAAATCCTTTTCCCCATAATTTTTCCTTTTTTAAAAAAGTAGAAAGCATAGTATTTTAAAAACAAATTTCTTGTTTCTTTGACATGTCTCATTGTTTCAAATAAAAATATATTTCACTACAGAAAGAAAACATTGTACCTAAACAGTTGCAAAAAATAAAAATAAAATCAATAAATAACCAGCAGGTTGAAAATATAGTAACCCTGTATACATAAGTATCACAGTTAAACATAAAACTATATATAGCCCTTAACATCCCTACACTTAAATGACCACTGTTTACTAAGGGCTGTAGCAATTTATTATAGTAACTAGAAGCTAAACAAAAAGTATGCTGTACCATTCCATTTATTAAGATGTGGCCTTTCCTGTTTATCTAATAGTTACTAATTTTACCATTGGTAAAAATAAAAATAATAAAGAAATTCAATGAACTAGAATAATTTGGCACTGTTTACTAGACTTCATATTACCTTTAGGTATCTCTATTCTTGTTCAAGTTGCACATGTGTGCTTGCTAATACGGGTAACACAAGTGGATATAAAGGTAATTGGATGTAAAAACAGAATTGTAGAGAGTAAGAAGTCAGAAGTATAAGCTGAAATTTTAGATAAATCACTAACTAAGCATTAGCAGAGAAGAGAAAATAATTAGACTTTAGTTTGTGATTACTAGTACTCAGGTAATCAAATTAGACAACTATTTATTTTAACATTTAAAACCACAGTTGCTTCACTCATACAATTAAATTAGTAGTACCACCAAAGTATTTTTCCAGAAGTTAAAAACATAACTCATGCAAAAATAAAGTTATTAGATGCTAATATTTCATTTAACTCAATTTAATGAGAAAATAAGTAAACACCCAAGGTGAATTTGAAGAATCGTCACATAAATAGACAATCAGTAGTGATGAAATGAATTTGCTAATTGAAGCAAAATCTTTTCTTAGAATTGGAAACAATTTTATCTCTGCTTAACAAGATTAATTTAAATTAATCTTGAAATTTAAATTATTCAGCATAAGAATTATTTGTCTGCCTATAAATTATCTATAACTTAACTTCTCCCCCTGCAGAATTGACTCCATTTAATTCTTTCAAGATTTTATTATTCCTAGTTCTACAATTATAAAATTGAAACTCATAGTCACTAAACTTTCTTAAAACTGTAATATTTATATGATCATTGAAAAGGATGAGACAAAGAAAATGACAGGATGAAAGTTTGGAGCTGATATATATATATATATATCACATTTCTAGAATTTTATTTTACATATATATGTGATATACTCTCTCTCTCTCTCTCTCTCTCTCTATATATATATATATATATATATATATATATATATAAGTCTATTTGCAATACAATTGAACACGACCTATTAGAAGGTTAACATAATAAAATATGACTTGGATATGATTAAAAAAGGTAATATTAGGCTAAATGTCCATTTACTTGTCCCTGACATTAATGAAGAGTGAGAACTGAAATAGGAGGGTAGCCCTGGGATTTGATACACGAGAATGACATAGAGATGTAGTTGCAGAGCAACACCAGTTTTGAATATGGCTGTATGAAAAACATTGACTTAAGTTATAAGAATGAAGCAAATAAACTATGACAAAAGGAAATATTTCTTGAATTAAGGAATAAGGATAGATATATATTTGGCAAAGACATACAAAATAAAAGTCACAAGACCAGGTTTATATAAATACATCTTTGTAGTGCTTGTTTGACATCATGAAGGCCAAGTCATTTTGGCTCCATTTCATCCCCAGCCAGGCTGGTGCTAAATACTTTGTGTTGGATCCAAACCTCTATAAAGACCTCAGACATCCAGCAGAAGGAAATTTTTCCCAACCATTTTATAGAAAGGACACTGCACAGAATTGGAGACTCAGGGCCAGGAACCCTACCCTGTTTTAAACTTCCTTAGCCCAAGTGTAAATCCATGCAAAAATAGGGCTTTTTTTCCCCAAGTTAAAACAAATTTCTTTGGTTGTTCTGGTGCTTTGTATTAACTATGACTGTTTGTTTACAAAATGCATGAAAATTTAGTCATTTCAACATTTTGCATTTGTTCCTTAGCCAAAAAATATGTTGATATGTGCAGAGTGAGATTTATCACTTAAGAATGCTTTTTTTCTCTTGCTAAAAATAACAGAAAATATAACTAATAGAGGCAAAAACACGAGAGGTTTACACACTTCCCATAATAAGAGGTCAATGTATAGAATATCCACCATGGTGCATCTCAGTGATGCGACAGGGACTTAATTTTCTTCTGCCATTCTGGATTTCTTTTTAAAGATTTATTTTATTGTTTTTGACAGAGACCGAGAGAGACAGAGAGAAAGGGGAGGGCCTAGAGCAGTCTCCATAGTTGTACATCATCAGTTTTTGACATGGTTTTGTCCCACACAGGTGGGTGGGGGCCCTGCAGGGTGGGAACTGGGCTGGGGGCTTCCCTCATGGGAGGCACACCCCTCAAGGCAGGGGCCAAACTAGGGGCAGGGGGTAGTGGTGTGAATGGAACTGGGGGCCTTCTGCATGGGAAGCTTGCCCCAATGAGAACCAAACTGGGGCACACCTCAGTTCAGCATATGTGTCTACACGGGCCAGGACCAGGATTCCATCCTTGGTCCCTGGGGCTGCAAAGCAAGTGCTTAACTCACTGAGCCATCCTGGCTTCTCCTCCTTCTGGTTTATCATAGTCCATGCATAGGCTACAATGGTTTCTCTTAACATCACAATATCATTTTTACAGGTGATATACTAGATATACAAAATATCATGTATAAATCCTCAAGAAGAGGAAGAGGGAAGAGAGAGAAACATTGCCTGAATCAGGCAATGTTTCTCCATCATACTTTCATGGTCATCTTTATAGGCATTACTATATGTCATTGCTGCTGCAAGGAAACTTGTACTTCTCAAGTGGATCCCATCTCCTATTCCAAGAAAATCAAATATTTTTATAAGAAGAAATGGAATATAAACATTATGTAATTTACTGGGGACAGTATTTAGCTCTTCAGCCATATAAGCCAAATTTAAGATGAAAGAACATTATCTTCAAATATAAACAATAATAGTATAGATATATTTCCAGGGAAGATTTAGAGGCTACTTTTATTCATCAAAAATTTGGTATAATGTAGAATTGTACACCTAGAAACAATGTAATTGATATCAATTAATGTCTCCCCAATAAATATAACAAAATAAAAATTGGTAGATCATGACTGTCTATTTTTTACTTTATTAACTGATTTGCTTATTTACTTGTGTTTATTATATTTAATGATGAAAGCTACTAGAAAAAAGGAGGCATGTAGGAAATATTTGTTGTTTGTTATAGCTTAGCAATCCTATAGCACTTTATTACCTTATTTTATCACATCTTTTCAATAAATTTATAAAATTTATTTTTAAATTTTATAAGAGGAGAATGCAACACAAAACACAGAAGATGGTATTATCTGTCTTTCCAAGTCTGTTTGTCTTCATGACTTAGGATCTACACACTATCCTCACATGTCAAAAATAGTGTTTATGGAGCTGAAAAAACTAAGAGAGGAAACTTATGCTGATTCATTTACTCTTAGGTCTAATGGTTGATATTTTATTACTCTCTGCCATCTTCAGATCTTCAGTGAAAACAGTTTGTCAGAAGATCTAGAACAGAAGTATCAAGTTAGGCATAATTAGCTAAAACTACTAATCAGTGACAAAGTTACAAGCAGTACAAGAATATGGACTTCAGCTGTGATGAAATAGCTCAAAGTACTGGAATACCATGTGTCTGTTCTACCATTAATGCTCTAGAGATACAGCAGTAGTTAGAGCTGTGCTGTGATTGATTTGTGTTTGAACAAGTACATCCATGTCTCAGCAATAGTTCTAACAGTTTGTGTTTATGTAATTGTATGGTACTGAGGAGAAAATGGTTCCTGTTCAGCATAATTTCCTTATCGCAACACTCTTGGAAACCATAGACCTGTTGTACAGAAATACAACCCAGGGAAACTGCCAAAAAAAATCTGTGTGTGTGTGTGTACATATGCTCATGTGAGTGATTCGACTTTGTGTACATAATCCGCATCTGTCTGTGCAGCTGTGATGTTTGTCTAACATGCCACTTGGCATCTGGAATGTGTCTAGAAGAAGTTGAGTACCTTTCTTTAGAATACTAATTATTGATAAAACATGATTACCATTTCCTGGAACCCATAATGAAATTTAGAGTGCCAGACTAAAAAAAAAAAAAAAAGGAAAGAAGTAAGCAAAAACAGTATCTGTTTCCTCTCATTGCATTATTATTAAGAAGACCTTACTATTCCAGTAAAAGTTTGCAGGACAATTTAAGTTCAATGCTCTGAAATTGCTAAGAGATTACATGCTTGTAGGGTTATTATGAGAATTAATTATTTAATATTTGCAAAGAGTTTATTACCTAGTATTTGATAGACAACTAGATAAACTCAAACTCATTCATATATACTATATCTCAAGATTACATTAAAAATATTCTTTTGAGATTCTCAAACCTGACTAAGAGTTGGGCTACACCAACTCTTAGCCAGCACCCTTGGACAACAATGTCTACCCTAATAGAAACCTGGTGCTTCATGCTCAGTACACACATGTCAAAACTTCTAATATGTGCAGTTTACAGTAGAGTATATACCTTAATAAAGTTAGGTAAAGTAAACAGGAAGAATTCCTTCTCTTCTTTCCCACTTTCTATAATCTCATTACTTCCCTCAGCCAAACTTTAGCTTCAGCAGGCAAGGAATCAAAGAAACACAGTTTGCAGTTTCAGCCCTGTTGTCACAGAGGGAAATCAGAAATTTGTATTTGATGCTGAGACACAATATGTTAATAATGGACAGAAATCATCCCTTTACTCACTTATCCCTTTTGTAGATATTTAAATGTCATACAAAAACAAAACAAAACATAATTTCACATTTACACCTAACAAAATGGAACTCTACTTTGACAAAGATGCCTTCATTGTCCATTCAAAAAGAAAAGACACCAAGTTTTAGCAGTTGATAGTATCTATCATTGTATGTGAGGGCTGTGCGGAAGAAGTCCAGCCATTGTCAATATGATGAGAATGGTTACATGGCTGGATAGTTTCCACACAGCCCTCATCTTAATATAGTTCACTTGAATATTCTGAGGGGGGCTAACCAGGGAGGTCCCTAATAACATTAGGTTTTTTGGCAACCTTCCTAGTTTTTAACCCTTATTAATCCTACTTCTTTATGTCTACATTATGACTCAAATTAGATGAACTGTTTAATTAGATTTTTGCTAGCATGTTTTTTTTAACTGCTTTCAAAAAAGGTAATTCTATGAAAGTCTGCCATATCTTGAGCTGAGGCTGTGATAGTTTTGACTGCTCTGTTCAATTTATGATATGGTAAATCTATAGGATAGGCAATGACCCTCAGTGAATTCCACTGGTCAGATCAACAATACCTGCAATGGTGTGGGTGCTGCACTCTAACAGTTACACTAAAAACAAAAATGAACAAACAAACAAAAAACTGTCTCCAAATCATATTTATATAGAATGGTTGAAGAAATTCTAGCTGTCTAACTTGAAGAACACTTCAAAAGGGCATTTCATATGTGGACAGGGCTGTCAAGTAGACATGGATGTACATTGACTCTGGAAAGGCCCAGGATGGAACCAGGAATAGCAGAAAGGAGCTCATTCTAGGATCAGGCAGCTGCAAGTGTGCAAGTGTGCAGCTGCTCCTTTTGAAGTCATGGTCCACCCATCATTGGAATTGTTCCAGTACAGCCTAGATGAAGATCTGTCATATGGTTAGTATTCTTACCTGAAAGCAAGGTTGAAGTGTTGGATGTATGTTTTATAAAGGTGCATCCAATTTGGAAAGTGCCCGAGTCTTAAAATACATGATCTTTATTTCACATTGTTGCATGAAATGGTTGGCTATTAGCTAAATGCCCAATTTAATGTTTTCATCATTCAAGGGTAGGATGCAGTTCCTATCACACTGTCTCTTGATGTAGACATTTCCTTTCCCTCTCTAAATTGATCTGTGTTGTACTTCAACCCAAAGGCTTGCTTTCTGTTAAACTAGTCTCATAAACTAAAGCTCAATCAATACCTGATAGGTTAATTTGTTGACCTATGGCAACATTCTGTCAGGTCTTTCATTCTTAACCATATATTAATTTAGTGTGAAGACTTTTGGCACTTTAACATTATTAGTTTTATGTATATTTCTTAGAGTTTTGTTCTTTTTTTTTCTTCTGTTAGTCATCAATTTATACTACTAAATAGGTAAGGGAGGGTTTTCCTAAGCCATGAATATATTATTTGAAGATTCATATTGTCTTCATTCCCCCACCCCTCAAGTACATAATAGGAAGCAAAGCTAAGTGGTAGTCACACATCTCAAATGTTGATGTTTTATATAAATTATAACTCTCTATTTACCTACATGAAAAGAAAACAAGTTGGGAAGGAGAAAATTTAAGCATAAATAACATTGTGAATTATATCACAGAGTATAACAAAGTTATCAGAAAAAATACAGAAACATCAGGAAAGCTGGGATGGCTCAGTGGGTTAAGCGCTCACTTTGAAGCCCCGAGGACCGAGGATCGAATCCTGGCCCCCAGTTCAGTTAAAAAAAAAACCAAAACAGAAACATGGAAATAATTTTAAAATCTCATTTTAATATATACTCTTTTAGCTATTTTTCTTTTTATTTCACTGTTTAAATGAATAAATATTTGACTAACCACTTCTGTGTTCATTTTAGCATTAATTTATGCTTCTTAACCTTAAAAATCTTAAGCAATAGTTAGCTTTAAAACATGAAATCACTGGGGAAGCTTGGATGGTTCAGTGGGTTGAGCATTCGTCTTAGAGCCCCAGTGTCCAAGGATCAAATCCTGGCCCTGGACCACATGGACCCATATGCTGAACTGGGGTGTGTCCCTACTTTGGTTCTCACTGGGGCGAGCCTCCTATGTGATAGGCACCATGTCTACCTATGGAATGAAATCATGTAGAAAACTAATGATGTGGGACTATGGAGACTGCTCTGGGCCCTCCCGCTTCTCTCTGTCTCTCTCTGTTTCTCTCTCTCTCTCTCTCTCTCTCTCTCAAAAACAATAAAAATAGAATCTAAAAAAATAATAAAATCACTGATTTTTAATGGAGCGTTTTTTATCATTTGCGTGGTCTGCTAGTCAGAATACATGAGGGAAAAACAAAATAAAGCTATTTAAGACAGCATTTCCATATTCAGTAATTTTTTAAATAATTCCATTTAGCCATTAATAAATTAGTCGGTGTGTTTATATTTTTAATTAACACTTTATTATCAATCCTGTTAAATTCTCTTTGTCTCTTTTAGGAAAGTGTCATTAACAGGCATCTTATCTACCTGAGCATAGTTCAGTTAGATAGGCCTGAAACAGTGGGCCTATCATGATATGGAATTTTAGTTTACTCTTCATGTTCTGTCAGTGCCTCATATGCTAACGTAAAAGCAAATGATGTGATTCTCTTCCATTAATTATGAAACTAACTGGTTGAAATTTCTTCCAATTAAACTATTTTCAAATGAGTAAGCTTGTACGTGATATTCACCATTATGTTTTTAATCCTCATTGGAGTATAGAGGTATAATATCAGTTAAATAACTGGTTGAATATACGAGATTAAAGGTAAGAAATGAGAAAAAGTCCAAATATTAAATCAGTAGTCTCTAAAGGTTATAAACTATAATGTTGATGGCATTTTCCTTGACATAACCAACTCTATCCCTCTTTGTTTTCCTGTATTTTTTTCAAACAGTCCCTGCCCTTAGCACCACGCTGAAAAAAATCACACTACCATGAGAAAGCTCAATTTCTTATAGACCAAAGGCTTTGGTGCTACTGTGTCACCCTCCTAAGTACCTGTATTTTTTAAAAAGGAGAGGAAGTAAAATTTAACCCCACTATGCCATTCTCCCACCCCCACCCCCACCCCCCTCAGTTATACTTTAGAATGGGAGGAGGAAACTGAAGTGGATGTAGCACTTGAATAAGAAGCAGGTATTAAGCCATGTTGTCTCAATTTCTTGTGTGTAAATAAGAGAGAATTCCTGTTTAGGTGAGAAAAGTGATCTCAAAAGCCACCTCCCATTCTTCAGTCTCTGACCAAGAACCCATAGGATAAGGTCCTGCTCACATCTGTTATATTAATAGCGATCCATTGGAAGTTTTCCTCCAGAAACAACACTAGCCCTGGAATCATTTCTTTTGACTTCATTTCCTAGACATAACTTTAGCTGAAATCACAGAAAAAAGAAAATGCCCCCTTAGAAATATAATTGACTGTTTATGTTCAAAACTAAAGAAACTACAAATAGCTGATATTTTAAGGTTCCAGAAGAAAATAATTAGCAATGATGTATGACTTTCCACATCCACATTTCATTTGCATTAAGTCAGACTCCTGAGTATCTGATCTCTAAAAATTAATATTTTATTAGCACATACAATTAAGAGTTGATACATAATTTCAGAGATCTAAATTTCAACTATTAACAAATAAATAGATTTTTTTTCTACTTATTCCAATTTTTCATCTACATAACGCTCTAGATATTTTCTATAATCTTGTTAGGATGTATTTCAGCAGTCTTTTTTTTTTTTTTTAATTGTTAAATTTAATGGGGTGACATTGGTCGGTAACAATTAGATAGTTTCCAGATGTACAAGTCCCCATCACATCACCCATGCATCGCACCATGTGCCCACCACTCAGAATCAGCTCCCCCACCC
>PVKE010043475.1:0-13354 GCA_004027555.1 Craseonycteris thonglongyai | reverse complement strand
GGGGGGGGGGGGGGTTGGGAAGCAAGGATTCGCTACTAGAGGGATGACCAGTGGGTCCTTATCCTCACCAGGCCGCAAGGCAAGAGCAAGTGGTCCTTAAGAAAACTCCACAAAGGTGACTGGTGCTGGACATGCAAGGGACACCCAGATGGCCCGTCTTCTGCCTTTTTTTTTAATAACTCGTGCTATATTTTACACAGTTTAGAGGCAGGAGCACTTACTTTACAAATATGTATACAGATTTGCCTTTGTTCTACCCCAAACGGAAATATTGAAACTTGAATTTTGAAGTATTTGCAGCCTTTATTTTCTGGTTCCACAGTGAGTGAGATGTGTCAATCACTCTGAGATGGGAGGGGAGACTGTAGAAAGAAAGGGAAGGCAGTAGAGAGCAGAAGGCTGGATAGAGGGTAAGCATATGATTTATGACTTGAAATATTACCTTGCTGCATAAACATTGTATTGAATTTTCACAAAAACCCTATATAGACAGTATATAGTCTTATTTACTTTAAACATACAGACAGTCTAGACTTCATTCCCATTTTATAGATCAGGAAAATAATCTTTAACGAAGTCAAGACCCTTCCTTGCCTAGTGCCACACAGTCTGTAAGTAATATATGCAGGATTTCAAAAAGAACAAAAGGTCAGAAAAGAGTTTTTGAAAACACACTTTAGAAATATTTTTTGTTAAATCTCATCTAGCCATCACTGATAACTGCTTTGAAGATAATTTAATTGGGGAAGCCGGGATGGTTCAGTGGGTTAAGCACTCACTTTGCAGCGCTGGGGACCGAAGATCGAATCCCGGCCCCGGACCGTGCGGAACCATATGCTGAACTGGGAGCTCCCCCAGTTCAGTTCTCTCTCTGTCTCTGTCTCTGTATCTCTCTCTCTCTGTCAAAATAAATAAATAAATAAATATTAAAAAAAAAGATAATTTAATTGGATGGGTTATGTCACAAAAGATAAAATTTTAAAATTATATTAATTAAAAAAATAAAATAATACACATCGACCAAAAATGTCCTGGAAACATGCTGTGAAAGGTTAAAACTGGTAAGATTGAAGGTAATTTTTCTTTTCTCTATGTTTGTAAATTTCTACAATACACATTAATATTTATACAAATGGAAAACGAAAATTAACTGCCCACATGTGCTTCTGTGGTAACTACTATAAAGATGTCAATACAAGGCAGAGTAAAAACTCTTCACTCTGAGCATGCATTTTCAAATAGTAAATAACTGAGCTACAGGAAGAAAATTAGAATTACTGTAGGTGAGATCTTAAAGGCACCTTAGAAATCATGGCATGCAGCCTCTTCACTTTGCAGATGAGGAAAACAAGGGAGAAGAATAAGAGAAGAAAGTCAACCTCTTTGACCCAATATATAAATCATCGTACTCACAACAGAATAGAGAATGGACCTACTTCCTGAAAAGTTTTCTTTCTCTTGCCCTACAAAAATAACATCAACACCTTATAAAAATGTGATTTTTAGCCTCTACCTTTAGTGTAGAATATAACTAGCATAGGCATTGGTGTTTCTGTAGCATTCACATTCTCTTTAAAAGCTACAGTGACTTTTTAAAAACGTTCACCCTTCCTGTCCATCAATGCTGTGCTGTTCTTGCTTCCGTTAGCTCAGAAAAAGACAACTTGTAGGACATTTTCTTGCTTTTTTCCATGTGTGTGTGTTAGTTCTGATTATGAAAACATTAGCTATCCATCGTAGAAAATGTGGAAAATGCTGAAAATGATATAGAAAATTCTACTAAGGTATTATACTGTCACTTCAAACAATGATAGTTAATACTTTAGCATATAGTTCCAGATTTTTCCCTTCTCTTTTTCTTTTTTCTTCCAACATTTTTTAATCAGTGTGAGTGTGTGTGTGTGTGTGTGTTTTCTTTCTTTTTTTAAAAAAAATTTTGTCACTAAAAAAGAAGTCATTCCCTAACACATCTGCCCAGCTCTGACTTCTGACTATTCCCCACCGCATTGAGGCAATATCTTGCAGGGACTGAGTTGGTTTCAACTGTTAAAAAGGGTCATAGGATAGTTCCACTCCCAATTCTCTGAGGAGTCTCTATACTGTCTTCCAAAGCAGTTGTACTCTTCCCACCAACAGTGCATAAGGGTTTCTTTTTCTCCACAGCCTCTTCATTACTTGCTGTTTCTTGTTTTGTTGATTACAGCCATTCTAGGTGTGAGGTGGCACCTCATTGTGGTTTTGATTTGCATTTCCCTCATAGCTAGTGAAGTTGAGCATTTTTTTGTAAGTCTGTTGGTCATTTGTATGTCTTCATGGGTGAAGTGTTTGCTTAGAACTTCTGCCAATTTTTTAATTGGATTGCTTGTTTTTTGTTGTTGAGTTGTACATGCTCTTTATATATTTTAGATATTAGCTCCTTATCAGAGGCATTGATTGCAAATATTTTCTTGATAGGAAAAGATAAAATTCTGCAATTTGCAACAACATGGATAGAACTTGAGATCGCTATGCTAAGCAAAATAAGCCAGACAGAAAAAGTTTACACATATGTGGAATATAGAACTGAAAGCAACACATTTTTTAAAAAGTCTCATGGTCACAGTCAATAGACTAGTAGTTAGCAGAGAATAAGGGGGCATGGGGGTGGAAGAGGAGGGAGGGGGAGCTAAATGTATGGTGATGGAAAGACTTGTATATCTGGAACCTATAGAATTTTTACTGATCAATGTAACCCTAATAAATTTAACAATAAAAAGTAAAAATAAAGCATCCACTTCCCGACCCGGACCACAGCCTCTGGTTTAGCACGTGATTTGCTTTGACCAATGAGATGTTAGCAGATGCTATGAAGACAGAAGCTTGAAATGTGCTTGAATGGGGAAGCTTTTCTTCTCCCACTTAGGCCATTTCCATAAGAAAAGTTTCTCAGTAGTGGTTGATGCCCCTTCTGTCCAGTGCCTGGAGCAGAGCAGAGATGCCCCCAGGTACCTATGCAGCTGAGGCAAGGAACAGGCATCCCAGCAGATCCACTGCTGAGTGGAAGAATAAATATTTGTGGCTCTAAGCCTCTTAGCATTATTCAGAAAGCACATTTAGAAAAATACCTCAAGGCAGTACCACTACCGGTGGGCTTCTTCATGTCAAGAAGGACTATTCCTCCCATAGAGTTGCCTTTACTTCTTTTGAATGAGTAGTACTCATCTCAATAGATAACTGCCCCCTACTGGGGTGGATCAATTAGGATTTTTTTTTCCCCTCCAGTCATCCCTCTATTGTTCCTGGGATTACCATGGGGCTCAAATGAAAGCTGAATTCTTCATGGCAGTAACTTCTTTTAACCTGACTTTCCTCAAGTCATTTATCCCTGCTACTAAGACAGTTTATAATACATCTTCATCTTTTTACTCTGTTTTGATTTATAGCTGTCTTGTGTCCATTAGAAGCAGTGAGCCTGAACTCCAACAGGCAAGATGGATGTGAAGGACAAACAGTGGTAGAGTCTGTGAGACCTGAAGGGAAAAAGTCCCATGAATGTATGTAGTGGAGAGGGAAATAGGCTGAATCCCAAGTGCCACATGAACAAAGAGAAACTCACACATGGGTGGAGTGACTAGTCATTGTCCCATAAGAGGGTCCAGGCTCTGGCAGACCCTCAGTCTCTGTGAGCCCCGACATGAACATCTGGTATGTGTTTTTCTAGTATTTTTCCTGACTGCCTATTCCATGTCTTTGGTTAATGCACCCCAATCCCTTTTAGAAAGCTATTCCCTTTCCATCCCGTATAATCTTGGTAGGATGGAACTAATGAAGTCCAGCCTCTTTTGACCCAGTGTTGAGCATGTAACGTGAACAGGATTTTCTTCTTAAGATTTTGAATTTTGACCAGTCTTTTTTGCTTGTTTTTGCTTACATCTCCTTTTCCTCTTAACTATCACTGCCAATATAATACAATTGATAACTTTCAGTGTTTCCCTCAATTCAGATAATCATATACATATATATTGTATATACAACTGTACACAGATAATTTTTTCTGTTATTTTAGAAAATTAGGATCATATTATTGCATTTACTTTTTTCACTTCACCCTTCATAGTTGAAATCTATCAAAGTTAATTTATTTCCACAGTCAGTGAGCATTCAGTTTTGTAGACAAGTCAACATACAGTCAATCATTTCCGTATTGATAGGCATTCTTTTAGTTGTTTAGTCACTAGATTAATGATGCAATAAACTTTTCTATGAAAATTAGAAGAAATTATAAAATTATTTTAGCATTTATAAAATAATTTTTAATATTAGGTGAAAATGATAAAATTACTTTTGCTGATAATATGACTGTATACTTAGAAAATCTAAAAGATTTTAATAAAAATATAATAGAATGGATAAGTATTTGATACAGTGACTGTGTTCAAGACAGGTATATAAAATTAATACTGTCCTTCTATGACAGACACAAATAGAGAAAAAATAATCAACTCACAGTAACAACTAAATGGAATAGATTTCTTAGGCATAAATTTGACAATGAAAAGTATTATACCCATAATACAAAAACTATTAGATCTTAAAGGACACAAAATAGAAGTGAATAGAACATTATATTTTGGTTGAAAGCCAATATCATAAACACATGATTGCCCCCATAATTAACACTAAATGTATAAGTATATTTAATACAATTGTGATTTAAATTTCAATTTTTGTAGACGTTGTTCTTTTGAAACAAGATAAATTATAGTTGAGAAGATATGTAAAAATAGTCTGATAGTATTCAAGAAATATATGAAGAAGACTGATGAGAGGAGCCCTCCATAGAAGACATCAAAAGGCATTATAAAGTCACCGTACAGGAAGCAAGGTGATACTGACATACTTTTTTCTAATCCTCTTCCTAAGTACAGCTAAAAATTGTGAACATTATATCTAAATAAATATAAGATGACTGAAAGTGGGAGAAAAGAAGCCAGATGAATCAAGGACCCCAGGATCCAAAAATAACATAGTAGATTCTTTCTCTCTCTCTCTTTTTTTTTTTTTTTTAATATTTTATTTATTTATTTATTTTTGACAGAGAGAGAGAGAGAGAGAGAGAGAGAGAGAGAGAGAGAGAGAGATACAGAGACAGAGAGAGAACTGAACTAGGGGAGCTCCCAGTTCAGCACATGGTTCCGCATGGGCCGGGGCCGGGATTCGATCCTCAGTCCCGGGATTCGATCCTCAGTCCCGGGATTCGATCCTCGGTCCCCGGCGCTGCAAAGTGAGCGCTTAACCCACTGAGCCATCCCGGCCTCCCCGCTCTCTCTCTTTTAATATCTCAGACTTATAGCTAAAGCAGCCAGCAACCCAGAAATTCCAACCAGCACAGATATTTTTAAAAGCCCCAACAAAAGCCTGCTCTTTCTAACCAAAGGAGCAGGACAGAAAAGCCTAGCAAAGCAAAGAAGTATTAGATAATAACTAGTGTATTCCTACCAAACATCACAGAAAAAAAAAAACTGTCATATCATCCCAACCCCCAACAAGAAAGTAGAGTAGAGCCTAGATTTCCATACTTGTGAGACTTGTGAAGGAGGTGCCCCAAACCCCACCATCACACTACCAACGTGGTTATCAGAAAAGGCTGAGTAGAAAGCTATGCCTTTCATCCTTGATGGTGACAGTGAACCCTGCCCCACCTTTGGTGTCAGTGGAGATGTTGTGGGAAGCCTGGACTTCTGTCCCTAACTGGCAGTAAAGAGGTGTTCCTGCCACTTCCCACTGGCAGTCAGGACTTTAACCACTGCTGAGTGATATGAGGTCACCATCCAGTGGTATCGTGGAGAATATGGAGGGAGCATTAAGGAGGCACTCCTACCTCCCATCCAGGATGACATGATATTAGAATTATCTGACAGATACTGTAAAACAACCATCACAAAAATGCTTCAGTGAGTGATTATGAACAAGCTTCCCCAAATAGGAAGAAACAAAAAGTTTTAGCAAAGAAATAGAAGGTAAAAAGTTCACCAAGTAGAAATTTTAAAATACAAAAATAAAATAACTAAAATAAAAGCAATAGATGAGCTCAACACAAGAATGGAGGGAACCAGAGAAACAGTCAATAGTTACATCAGAAGAAAATGCAGTAGAAATTATCCAGTGTGGGTAATAAAGAGGGGAAATAAAAAAGACACAAAAAGAGGTAAGTTTCTAGACTTCACTCCAACTGGTAAAATGATGAAAAAGTAGACTATGATGATATGTATACATATAAGATAATATATGGAGTGACCACTAAAAATGATATACAAATACATAACAATATGTTATAAATAAAAATGGATTTTATTAAAGACCTCTAAATAAGACCCAAAACAATAAATTGTATATAAGAAAACATCAGTACTAAACTTATAGATGTTGGATTCAGGGAGGACTTTATGAACCTGACCTCAAAGGCAAGGGAAATAAAATATTAAATGAATTAATGAGATTATTATCAAACTAAAAAGCTTCTGCAAAGCAAAGAAAACCATCAACAAAGCAAAGAGGCAACCAATCAATTGGGAGAAAATATTTGCAAATAATGCCTCTGATAAAGGGCTAATATATAAAATATAAAAAGAACTTGTACAACTCAACAACGACAACAAACAATCCAATTGAAAAAATGGGCAGAAGACCTGAACAAACACGTCTCTTATAAAGACGTACTAATGGTCAACAAATATATGAAAAATGCTCAACTTCACTAGCTATCAGGGAAATGTGAATTAAAACCACAATGAGATACCACCTCACACCTGTTAGAATGGCTACAATCAACAAGACAAGGGATAACAAGTGCTAGAGAGGCTGTGGACAAAAAGGAACCCTCATACACTGCTGGTGGGAATGTAAATTAATACAACCATTGTGGAAGGCAGTATGGAGATTTCTCAAAAACCTAGGAATGGAATTGCCATATGACCCAGCAGCCCCTCTTCTGGGTATCTTCCCCAAAAACTTTAAACCTTGATTTGCAAAGATATATGTACTCCAATGTTCATTGCAGCACTGTTCACTGTGGCCAAGTCATGTAAACAATCAGTGTCTTTTGATAGATGACTGGATAAAGAAGTTGTGGTACGTTTGCACAATAGAATACTACTCAGTGATAAGAAAAGATGAAATACAGCCATTTGTGATAACACGAATGAGCCTTGAAAACATCTGATTAAGCGAAATAAGTCAAACTGAAAGAATCAAGAAACATATGACCTCACTTATAGGTGGAATATAAAACTGAAAGTAACAAAGAAACAAAAACTCATGGACACAGTCAGTGGTTTAGTGGTTACCTGGGGGTAAAGGACAGGAGGGTCGGAGGGTAGGGAAGGGGCATCAAATATACGGTGATAGAGAGCTGACTCTGGGTGGTGAGCACATAATGGAATACATAGACAATATAATGTAGAATTGTACACCTAGAAACTATGTAATTGCTACCAACCAATGCCACCCCAATGAGTTTAACAATAAAAAAGTGGAATTGCTAAAATATGTTAATGTAATCCAAAGGAAGTCAAACAAGCATATGAAAAGATGTGCAACATCATTAGCCTTTAGAGAAATAAAAATTATAATTATAATGAGATGTCATTGAACAACACAGAATACCTAAAATAGAGTAGTTGACAACACCAAATGCTGGCAAGGATGTGGAATTCCTGGACCTCTTGTGGTGGAATGTAAAATGGTACAGCCACTCTGGAATAGAGTTTGTCTGTTAAAAAGAATCAGTAGAAATGTTACTATTATATAACAACTCGACAACCACACTCCTGGGAATTCATCCCAGAGAAATGAAAACCTGTGTGCACATAAAAGCCTCTACATAAATGTTTAAGGCAGTTTATTCATTATAGCCCCAAATTGGAAACTCTATTTCTTCAAAGCATGATTGTTAAAATGGGATACAGGATGGCTCAGTGGGTTAGGCGCTCACTTTGCAGCCCCAGGGACCAAGTATTGAATCCTGGTCCCAGCCCGTGTCAACTCATATGCTGAACTCATATGCTCCCAGTTCAGTTCTCACCGGGGCGAGACCCCAGCCCAGTTCCTGCCCTGTGCAGCCCCAAGCCCACCTGTGGAATGAAACTATGTGGAAAAACTGATGATGTGCAACTATGGAGACTGTGCTGGGCCCTCCCCCTTCTCTCTGTCTCTATTTCTGTATCTTTCTCTCTCTTTGTCAAAAACAATAAATAAATCTTTAAAAAAAAGGGGGTGGGGGATACAGCCACACCATGGACTGCTACACAGGTGTGAAAAGGAATTTAAATATTGATATACACAGGAACCTGGAGGAATCCTTAGGGAATTGTGCCGAATGGAAAAATCAATCCCGAAAGGTTGTATACCATATAATTTCACTTACATAAAATTGTTGAAATGACAAAATTATAGAAATGGAGAACAGATTGTGGGGGGCACAGGTTTAAAGAGATGACAAGGGGGTGGGAAGTGGGTATGACTGTATGTGAAAGGATAATATGAGCAACCCTTGTGGTGATGAAAATGTTCTGTATCTTGATTGTATCAATGTCAGCATCTTGGTTCTGATACTGTGACGTAATTTTATATTACCATTGAAAGAAACCAAGTAAAAGGTACAGGTAATATCTGCGTATTATTTCTTACAACTACACATCAATTTACCACTATTTCAAAACAAATTTTTTATTGAAATAAAATAAAGACATGATCTTTCCCTATGAATTTCCCTGCTTTCTAGGATGGACAAGGCTCAGTGAAAACATGACTACTGCAGGGGCTTAAATGTGCAGAAGAGCAGTTTCCAAAACAAAGGACTGCATAGAACACAAAATGCATCTCTTGTGGTACTTTTTCTTTCTCACTCTTGCCATCACTAGGTACAGTAAAACCTTTTTGGTTCTGTTTTTAATATTGTTCATGCAATAATAAATCCATGGTATCACATTGTTTGAATTTGCATTTTCTTGATACACGTTGTCTTTTTTAAAATGTGCATTCACCATTTATAATTTTTTTCCTTGAATAACCTGCTCATCTTTTCCCTTTTATTTTGTTAATGTCTACTTTTTATTGATTCATAATAACTCATTGTGCATTAGAAATGTTAATCATGTTAATATTTGTGTGGCAAATATTTTCTTTAAAGTAATTAATTTTATTTAAATATTTGGTGTTCAAGTGGTTTAAATTATATACAGATAAATCGATAGATGCTTTTCCTTATAGTTTTTGAGTTCTGTGTTTAAGTCAAGAAAACCTTGCCCACCAACAAACTGTTAAAATATTTTATAACACATTTTTAATTCTCTATAGATTGTTGTTTGGTCTTTTTATTGTTAATAACCTCGCCAATTATGTAACCTTTAAAAATAGCCTAAATCCATTTATTTTAGATGAGTCCATCATTTACCCATGGAATAAAATGCTATGATTTTCCAAAACCAATATCTCATAGATCTAAGGGTTTCTTTTGGTTCATCAATTTATCTTTCAGTTCCCAGGCCAGTACCAGCTGTTAATATCCTGTAGCTTTAGAGGTCATTATGATTTCTGGTATGGCAACAGTTGCACAGCACATGATAAGTACTCAGTGAATACTGATTCTAGTAATATTGCAGTCACTATTACTCATAGCTATATTATTTCCTTCATTATGGCTAATCTCTTCTTACTTCTGTTCCCATAGTATTTAATGCTTCTATTTGCAAACTAATTATATTCCACCTTGAGCTATTATGCTTTTTGAGATTGTTTTTTTCTCTCATACTAGACTTTAAGCCTTATCTTCGCCTAAAGGCAATACATACCAAGTTCTTTAGCACCTAGCTCAGTCGTAATAGAAACATTAGCTTAATAAATGATAAAGTAAATGAAATTGATGGTATGGTTAAGTAATGACTAACTTTATCCACCTTAGGAAAATATGCTTAGCAATTATAATAAACATAATTTATTTTCTTTTGAGATTACTGCCTTGAAAACAACCTTGTTTTCTAGGTGCTTGAGATCAAGATCATGATACAATGGAGTACTGGAGGCAGGAAATGGCAGCCTAGGCAGATACTGTCAAAATTTTGTTCTCTGAGGGAAGCTCCAACTCTCAGAGGAAGAGGATGTGACATCTAAAATTCTTGTTATCCCCAAACTTTGCAACAGAAAGAGGCAATGCTACCAGCTAAAAAAAAAAAAAAAAAAAAAAGGTGGGGCGCAGTGCCTTTGAGAGACAAAACAGGGGTTGGGCTCTACTCTGAGACAGTCACAAGGTGGCCCTGATGCTCATATAATCCCTGAATCTAGTATTCACAAGAACTCAGCTTGAGGAAGGGAACTGAAGAGTAGCAGGAACAACAGATGAGACAAGGAGGGAGAAGAAAGGAGAGAGAAGTGATATAATGACAGACTTTGGAGGAAGAGCAACTTTTGGGACCAGCAAGGAAGTAGAGTCAAACACTAGAACCCTCTCAGCTCAGATCTTTATCACTAACTTGAAGTATTCATCCTTATATTTTGCCAAACAAAGCTGTAGTTACACCCAATGATACCTGCTGTTAATATCTCCTTCTGTATCATGCCTTCCCCTTGGATTCTCATTTTGATTTCAGCTGCCACAAAAAGCCTAGGCATACACAAAAATAATTGTATCCCAGTTGCAAAACTGATCTGACTTAAACTGTCAGCCTTCTTTTTTTTTTTTTCTCCATTAGTATTAACTGAGCAAGAACCCCTTTTGCTTGGACGTGAACTGGACTCTGAGGATTCCGAGCTGATTAAAAAAACCTCAGGCAGGTAGCCAGAAATTATTAGGAGTACCTTTATAACAAAGTAAGAATCTAAATATTATTTTTTAAAAGATACATTTAATTCTCATATATTTTAATAGAAAATTAAGTAATTATTAAATTCAATAGATAAAGAATAATGATAAATATTTATAACACAGATATATGATAAAGGATTAATATGACAAAACTTCTCCCAAACTTACAACACAAAGCCAACCATCTGGTAGAAACACAAGTAAAAGATAAAAAGTGTATAGAAGAGAAGATCTAATCAATAAACATGTTAAGATACTTGACCTTACTAGGAATAAAAAAAAATATGAGTAAGGTGACAGTCTCTCTCCATGTTCATCTGGGCTTAAGTGATAACAGGCCAAGTTTGGTGGAACTTTGGCCTCTTTGTCAGAAGAGCCCTTTGAAAGACTCTGTCAGCTTCTTGGTCTATTTGCTTCCAGTCAGTACAAAGAAGCAGCCTCAGCCGAAGATCACGTCCAGTGCCCTTTTGAATGAGATGGGCTTAAGGCTGTAGGCCTCCTGGTATTGGATGCGGGTGCTTTTCCCACTCCTCTTCACCATAAGACCCAGGTTCTACCTCACACTCTGCCTTAGCAAGTTTGAGCACACAACTAAAAAGGAGATTCGTCTCAAATCTGACTTGCAAAGCAGGGTTCCCGGGCATCTTCACTGTGCCAGGCAGAGAATGTGAAATTAGAGCCAGTTGGAAAAGTCCTAGCTGGAAATGTATTTTTGTGGGGTATGAAGGAAGCAGTCATGATTATTTGGTCCCCAACCCCTCAAAAAAAAAAAAAAATTATCCTCTTTCTCACATCCTAGCCCAGTCTAACTTTCTGTAGCTTGGGATCAGCTTTTAAAACCCTGTGAGGCTGCCATTTATTTTATGCCCATTTGATCTGGATTACAGGTTTCAGAGTTTCTCAGTTCTTCCTGCCTGAGACCTACATCTGTTTCTCTTCAGGACAGATCCAAAGTAAGAACCCCACTTTCTAGTGGGGCCTTGTGGTTGCTGATCTCCTTGTTGGTCTATCAATAAGCCACACCAGCAGGCAGTTTGCCTTTGTGTCCTTTTTCCCATGGAATGTGAACTGTTTATTTGACTCACTCTTAATCCACAGAACGCAGGCCAAGTGCCAATTTGTGCCTTCCGACACTTAATTATAAGCAGTCTTTCAGCTTACACTAGGTCCTCTTGAATGCTAGGAGTCGTCCCTATTAAACTGAGCTGCCATGCTTTGAGAAGCTCAAGAGACGTAGAGAAAGCATATGAAGCCCACTCCCCAGCCCCACTAAGAGCTCATCTGAGCTCCCAAAAAGCAACCAGCATCAATTTCCAAATCTGCTGAGTGAGCTGTCTCACTGATTCACTGAACCTTCAATGACTGCTGAACCTCAAGTTCCAATATGACAGAGGCTAGGCCAGAACCACAAAGCTGAGTTAGGTAACCTGAAAAACCATAACAATAATCATGATAAATATGTGTTTTAAGCCATTGAGTTTTGCAGTGGTTGTGCCAAAAAAAAAAAAAAAAAAGAAAAAAGATAAATGTATACACATTTTAAGAAAGGAAGAAAACTGTACTAAATGTACTAAATTCTCTGAGGAACAGACTTCCAGTCACACTTGACTTCTGCAATTATAGGAGGTGCTCAATGTGGTTCCCAGCGGTGTTCAGACACTTCTGATTATGGCAAACTACTGCTTGAGCAATGCTGACCCAAGTGTCCACTTGTGTCACTGCGCATGCCATCTCAATTGTCCATGCATCTCAAACTTATCACGAGTGCATGCAATTGTTAGGTGAGTTGGCGGTTCTGTTGCATACTCATGCATCCATTCTCATATTTTCATAATGTTCTCGAATTTCAAATACTACTTTAAAATGGTCTTGCGCTCCTTGAAGGACAGCCGTGCTTCTGCCATTCTCTTTGACTAGCCTGCCTGTTGCATGATGACACTAGCACTCATTTGATTAAAGCCATCTTTTGAGCAATCATCATACTATACATTGCTACCATAATTCAATTCAACTTCAAAAAGCAATACATAGATAACATCTCTTAAAACATGTATACATTTTTGGGCACCCCAGTATTAGATAATCAGAACATGTCTTATTAAAGGCTATGAGAAACAGCCAAATTCAACATCCTGTTGTTGTTTTTTCTAAGACCCCTAGTGCTAAAATTTTGAAAATAGGTGGTCTAAATTTCACGACCAAAACAATAATTCAACCTGTTCATTCATTATTGCTTAGCAAGGTGTGCTAATCCCACTGCCTAAAATAGCTAGTTTTCCCTTAATCCGACTCAATACAATTCAGTCAATTCCAAATCAGTGTTTGATATTTTCAACCCCTGCTCCCTGATACTAAATTCCAGGGGTGGCCAACAAGTCGATCGCGGTAGACCGGTCGATCGTGAGGCCAATTTTGGTCGATCGTCGATTGCTCGCAATGTCTGGGGTGGAATTCCGTGTACCATGGACTTTGAAGCGATTGTAGAAGACAAAACTTTCTAGCAATAGTTTAATG
>PVKE010043474.1:0-13365 GCA_004027555.1 Craseonycteris thonglongyai | reverse complement strand
GAGAGAGAAAAATTATGTCCAGAGCACAAGCTTCATTATAAAGGAGATGACTGAGAAATTGTACACATTGCTTTTTCACACACCTCACTGGTCTGATCTCAGTCATATGACCATATTTACTAGCAAGGAAAAATCTAGCAAATATGCATAGTCTATAGATGGGTAGCCATGTGCCCATCTAAGACTTTGGGGGTTATGTTACTAAAAGGAAGAGAGGTAACAGACACTTGGAGGCATTTAGTGGCCTCTGCCTCAATAGGTATTGGGCAAGATTTGGAGATAACAAATTAAGCACAAAAGAAGATGCAGACAGTGTCAGGATAGGGCCTGTTCATGAGCACGGCAAGCTATACATAACACATTTAAATAAGCTGCTGGGGAGTTTTCAGTACCCTTCACCACCATCACTAATATCCCTTTCTTCCCTCCTATTATTTGTTTTCCCTTCAACTCTTCAGATTCTTAGTTTTCATCCCCCTCTGTTCTTTTTCTTTCTTGTTTCAACTGTTTGTGTTACTGAGGTCTAAAGAACCTGCTGATCAGTGACCACAGATAAGTACTTTATGTATGTTAAGGCTGATTTAAATAGACTTGGAGGCTGGAAATGGAATAATTTGCTTAAAAAATGAGAGACTCTGAAAAGATGAGAAAGCACTGTGTTAAAAGCGAGGGATTTAGTACAGTGACTATGTAATTACTGGAGCAAAAATACAGGAGATGTCTTCTCAAGCAAGATACAATCACAAAGTTTTGAGATCAGTAAGTCCTCTAAACTAAAAACCTAAAAATGTCAGCATTACAAAAAAAAGTCTATTTTGTGGATGACTCAACAATTTTAGGAATTAATAAAATCATAAGCAGTTCTGATGTCTTTGGCAGAAAGCAAATACAAATTTTTGCTTCCATCCACTCTTCAGGCAAAATTGCCCTAATTCCTTTCCCTGTACATTTAAAAATGGCTAAGATGATAAATTTTATGTTATGTCTATTTTAACTCAATTAAAAATATTCAAAAATGACCTTACTTTCTTTCCTTTGTCATCATCAAGAATTTCTGAATAACCTTTTGAACAACTCTATTTTCTGGAAGCTGAACATTTTTCCATGAGCAGTCATCAGTTTCATTCTTCTTTGTTCTAATACCCATCCTTCAGGTGCGCATCACACCTTCCCAATGTGAGGTCATCAGGTGGCACTTGGTATTTAACTGATGCTTGATGAGTTTCTGTCTACAACTTGATGCCTATTGATTATTCTAGATGCCACAAACTTTTGCTTCTTGCCAAGGGAAGGCAGGCATCAAGAGCTACAACTTGAGTCCTCATAAGAATCTTTGAACCATCGAAACACAACACAGTGATAATATTTCCATTTTGCACAGTCTTTCTTCTCAAGTGCATGAATTTCCTCTCTCTTCCGGAGGGTCTCTGGCATTACCTCTCTTCATCTCATTAGTATAGGAAATATCCCCAATAATTCATTCAAATTTCAGTACGCAGCCCACAGGTTCCTGAAAGGTATATTTGGCCTAACCTGATGTATGAACTACAAGCCATCACTTATAGAGAAGTTTAAGTCCCATGATAATAGCAATACTAACCACAGTAATAATTGCTGACAATTTGTGAACATTGTCACTCACTCGCCATGGATAACGTGGATATATTTTATCTCAACTCCAAGTTATTTGTGATTACTTCAATCCTCTTGTAGTTCTATTAGCCAGCCAGATAAGTTGCTTTGTTCTTAAAAGCTACAGAAATATGTTGTAAGATAGTCTAAAATACATTTTCATAGAAGAATCTGACACTAGCTGAATTATGGTGAACAAATTTAAAAGTGCATGTCTTGTTTTTCTGTGATTTTGTTCCCTTGAAATTTGAGCAGATGTCACATCCTGCAGGGACAACATCCTCAACTATGAGCTTAATATAACCTATCCCTTCCATTTCTTTTCTTTCTTTTGGAATCCTTAGATAAACCTCTGATTTCCAAAGAATCTTATGTGGTTAGATACTGACAGTTATTACATGGCATAGTTCTTTCTTTTAAGATTTATTTTATTATTTTTGACAGAGAGAGATAGGGAGAGAAGGGGGAGGGCCCAGAGCAGTCTGCAGCTGTATATCATTAGTTTTTTGACATAATTTCATTCCATACAGGTGGACAAGGGTCAGCACAGAGTAGGAACTGGACCAGGGCCTCTCACATGGAAAGTACACCCCAGTTCAGCATTTGGGTTCACACAGGCTGGAGCCAGGACTCTATCCTCGAACCCCAAGGCTAAAAAGCCAGCTCTTAACCTGCTGAGCCATCCTGGCATCTCCCACATGCCATAGTTCTTGATACTTATTTGGATAAAATATCTTGAGGAACTTACAAGGGAATGTGTGTGTGTGTGAGAGAGAGAGAGAGAGAGAGAGAAAACGAGAAAACAAGAGAGAGACTCTTCGTTTCAGAATAAAGCTTTCTGGAAGAGGCACCATTCAGTGTAACTGATGACAAAAGATAAATATATTTTGTAAACCACTTTGCTTTTATCTTAATTGGAGAGTCTTTGGCAAAACATTTATCTTTACTATGGCCATAGCCTAATTTCAATATGCATGATTAATTGTGCAAATGAAATTATAATCCCCCTACTATTCAACATCTTATTTAAGAATAAAATGCTCACTATTTCTTAATTCCAAAGAGTAAGATCTCAGCATGCTGATGTTTCTTAATTAGGGAAGAATTTTTTCTTTTAATTAAAAAAATGAGAGAGAAAGTGCTTTTTTTTCAATAAGTTAGAGTGTCCTCTAGTGGAGAGAGAATCTCTCTCTCTCAGCAGTTTTAGAAATGGCCAAATGTTACCTAATTAGAAGGTTGTGCTAAATAACAAGTGATCCTACTGCCAATTGGAATCCACCAGTTAAAAGGAAAATGTATTATTTTTCCTCTAAGGTTCCCCTCACATTGTGGCCTACTTGAAAGTCTGCCGTATGACACGCATTGTTCTCATTTTAGATGGCAAATGATTTCTTATGATCAATTTTATAGTGCTTTCTTCTGAACCCGGTAAGATTGAGCTGATGGTGCACCTTTCTGACAAAAAGGCAGCAGAAGCATTTAGTGCAATTTACTGTAGCTTTTACAGATATCAACCTGAGACAGCAAGTATACTATTATCTTCAGGACTCCAGTCCTGGCTGACTGATATATTTGATATGTGCAGCAGCTACTGACGCCATAGCCTAAATTTTTCTGTTATTATTTGAAGGAAAACAAAGTAACACTATTGAGAGGAAAATTAAATCAATGTGTCTCTTCTGTGTAACTTGTGGAATTCTAATGCTCATGTCCTGTATTTTTGGTTAAGAGAGTGGGTCTGAGAAGAGAGTGGAGGTGTTCTTTCAATATCTAAATAGAAAAGGATAATGAAGAGCTGTGGTACTTGACTCTGAATCATCTGCTAGGTTTGTTTTCTCAGAAATTGAGTGTTGCAGCAGATTAGAGACCAAAAGATGAAGAAGATGGATAGTTTTTTATTAATAACAAGTTAAATCATTTGGACTAAAACAAAGTAAAGACAAAATTATATTGCTGGTCTTATATTTGAAAAAAGAAAGAGGAATAAGGAATGTATTCATAAACTCCTTAAGTAACCTGACAAATGTCAGAGACATATTGTGGATATACAAATACTACTGTATGTTGCTTATTTTAACGGCCATAACAAGCAATGAGGCAAGCAATGTATTCTCATTAACAGATAATTTTCAGAACACGCACACACACTAAAATAAAAATCTTTTAAAAAAATGAAAATCTCTGGAACTCTTCACACTTGCTGAATCAAAATCTGGTGTGTGTGGGGTGGGGGGGATTAATTTTCTTGACAAGTTGAGATTCACTGGCTTAATAAAAGTAGGAAAAAACCTAGTATCTTAAGCCATAATTAACTAAGTTAAATGATTTCGTACAAAATACGGAAATCTAAAATAAAATCTGGTATGAAGGTTAGTGGAAATTTGCAAGAAGAAACAGGTTGATGGTGGCATTAGGAGTTGTGACACTAATAACCTTTCCTCTAGTTTCTATCAAAATCTGGCTATGATTATTCAAATTGAGTATTTGAAATATGAACCCATTAATGAATTTTCTAGGCACTATGCTATGTTGTTTTATTGTGTTTCCTTTTTAATTTAAAAATACTCCAACATTATGCAGCAAACACGATAAAGGAAAATTCATAATCATTCTCTGTTATTTTAATTTTCTTTTCAGTGCTTTCCGTTCTCCTGAAGTTTTACTAATTACATATTCAAATTTGTTGATCTTAAATTTTCTTATGTCTAGGCTTTAATTCTAAGAAATTACTTTTCCTTCACAAATTCATAAGATAATATATTTTCTCCTAGATAATACATCTTTTTTATAATAACATTTAACTTTAATAAATCTCAATTTTTGTTGTATAATATGAAATTAATTTTTGTTTTTAGTTCATAATTCAATTCTGATAACTAATTGCCTGGAGTTAATCTGATACCATTTTTGAACATTGCAATCGATTCCAAAGAGCTATGTCTCAGCCTGAGGGACAAACACCATGTTATTTTGTCTTTGTTTTTAAATACATTTTGCAATGAACTTGGAAACACTGATAGCTGGTCAAGGTAGTGATTTCATTTCCTTTGGGAATATACCCAGAAGAGGGATTACTGGATCATATGGTAGTTCTGTTTTTGTTTTTGTTGTTGTTTTTTTTATGAGAGAACTCCATACTGTTTTCTCATAATGTCTATACCAATTTACATTTCCACCAACAGTGTAAAAGGGTTCTCTTTTCTCCATATCCTTTCCAATATTTATCTTTTATTTATTTATCTATTTCTTTACTTATTTTCATAATAGCCATCATAACATGTGTGAAGTGAGATCTCACTGTTGTTTTGTTTGTATTTCCCTGATGACTGGTGATGTTGAGTGCCTCTTCATGAATGTATTAGCCCTTGACAATAGCCAAGATGTAGAAATAACCCAAGTGTCTATTGATGGATGAATGGGGAAAAAACATGTGAAATATATAATTTAACCTTCAAAAAGGAGATTCCACCATTTGCAACAACATGGGTGAAACTGGAGAGCATTATGCTAAGTTAAATAAGACAAATACAGAAAGAAAGAAAAACTACATGATGTCATTTACATGTATAGTCTAAAAAAGTCATACAAACAGAAGAAGAGAGTATAACAGTGGTTACCAGGGTTGGGAGATGGGGGAGGTTGGGGGGGGGGGTTGTGACTAGGGAAATGTAGGTTAAAGTATACATTTGTGGTTACATAATGAATAAATCTTGAGATCTAATGTCCAGTATGATGACTATAGTTAAAATTACTGTACTGAATGCTGGAAATTTGTTAAGAGTAGATTCCAGGTACTATCATCACAAAATTTTTTCAAAGTAACTATGTGAGGAGATTGTAAGTTAATAAGCTTGACTGTAGCGATCATTTCTGTGTGTGTATTATAATGTGAAAAATGATCATGCTCTACACCAAGCCTGTCCAATCCATGGCTCACAGGTTGCATGTGGCCCAGGAGGGCTTTGAACATGGCCCAACACAAATTCATACACTTTCTTAAAACATTATGAGATTTTTTTTTGAGATTTATTTTTTATCTTATCAGCTATCATTAGTGTTAATGTATTTTATGTGTGTCCCAAAATAATTCTTCTTCTTCCAATTGAGCTCAGGGAAGCCAAAAGATTGTACACCTCTGCTTTAAAGCCTTCAATATATACAATTTTAGAAAAATAAAATATACCAAAACAATACATTTTGCTTTTGGTTTAAACCATCCACATTCTGTCCACTGCTACAATCATCATTACTTCTTCTTTGGGAAAAGTATTGACAGTATTTAACTACTTACATTTCTAAATTAATATAGAAATATTCAACTTATTGAATTTTTTTTTCCAGATTTATTTCATTGTTTTTGAGAGAAGGTGAGAAAGAGAGAAGGGGAGAGGGCCCAGAGCAGTCTCCATAGTTGTACATCATCAGTTGTGACATGGTTTCATTCCACACAGGTGGATGTGGGGCCGCAAGGGGCACAAACCGAACTATGGAGCTCCTGCATGGCAGGCAAGAAGCTTCGCCACCGTGCCATCACTGTGGTTACCCATTGCACTGAAGTTCAGCATATGGGTTTTTGCACAGGTCAGGGCTGGGAATCGAACCCCGGAACTTGCTATTGTGAGGCAAGTGATCAACCGCTGAGCTATCTAGCATCCCCAACTTACTGACTTTTTAATAGCAGTAACAGTAAATCTAAAATATAACTTAGAAATGGACTTTTAAAATATTTAGTTTTTCCATCCAAGACTTCGCAAACTTTCTGCCATATAATTTCATAAAATCTTACATCTGACAATATGATGTTGTGGTTCACTTATTCACAACCACATCTCGTTATAATTTGTTTGCTTTTTATTGCTAATATAAATAAGATCTCTATTATTTTCTATTCAGTTACTATGGAAATTATGCATGGTATTGATTTTTAGATATTATAGACCTTAGCTAACCACAGGGTTTTCTTCTCGATGGTGGCAAAACCATGATAGGAATCAATGTCTCCTAGAGAATAACATTAAAGAAAAAAGAATTTAAAACCACATGAACTGTATCTAAAATAAAAGTACATTAATTCACTACAGATCATTTACTTTAAAAAATTCAAATTTTCCAGGTTTCCAAACTTACCCACTTAGATAAACTTTTTTTACTCCTGGCCTTCCTCAATTGTTTATTGCCACAGGGCCCCAAAATGCTGAGGTAGATCCTCCCATAAATTCATGTTGTGCATCTCATGATAAAATTTCATGAGCCAACTTTGAATGATTTTTAAACTAATGCCCTTTAAACTTGCATTCTCTGTTGTTTTTTGTTTTGTATATTGTGGCTCTGTTGAGTTTCTTAAGACCTTTTTTGTTTGTTTTGTCTTTTTGATGTGAAGTTCTATTAAAATATATTTAGAGGGTGGATAGCTGCTTCTCTAAGCATTACCACATTCACTCAATTTGTTCTACAGGGATGGATAGTCATAATTTTTACATGATTTTGACATGATCTATTTATAATAGTAACTCACACTACACATAAAATAACTGAAATTGCACAGATTTTTACATTTTATAATACAAATACAAAAGCATGTTATATCAAAAGACCAAATTTTAAAACTTTGGCTCGTAAAAGTTTCCTATAATTATTTTTACTTTTGGACATTTGAAAGAACTCTGTCTTCAAGAAAGTAAAAATATAAGTTCTTGTGAATTGTTTAATTATCCAAATATATTATCATGAAATGGAAATGAGGAGAATATAAAGCAAAGAATATACCATTTAAAAAGCATTAGAATATGAAATAAATCAAGGATGGACTACTCCTAAAACCCAGATGCTAAAAATTTGTTATTTAACTGGCATGTCTTACTTCATCAGCCCAAGGTATAAACACAGTCATATCATTTTAATTTTCCTAATGTGTATTTCCTAATTAGTTAATTAATTTCTTAAGTAACATTTTCTAATTCTATTTGTCTAATTTTCCTATTTGTCTTTATTAACCTCTATCTGCCCTTATTGAGTGGGAGTGCATCATCTCTCCCTAGTCCTCACCCTGCCTCATGAATTTTTATCAACTCCTAGTTTTTATTCAACCTGAGAGGAAGGGATGATAGTTCTTCATTCCTGATTTCAAACACAGGTAATACACACTTTGAGGCCAAGGTCACAATTAAAAGTCCTGGGTGGGTGGGGGTGCCAGGATGGGTCAGTGGGTTGAGTGCTCATCTTGCAGCCCCAGTGTCCAAGGATCAATCCCAGCTCCAGCCCATGTGGACCCATATGCTGAACTAGGTTGTGCCCCCAGTTCAGTTCTCAATGGGGTAAGCTTCATGCAGGAGGTCCCCAGCCCAGTTCCTGCCCTTTGCGGCCTTGCATTCCCCTTTGGAATGGAACTATGTAAAAAAAACAAAAACAATGATTTGCAACTATGGAGACTGCTCTGGGCTCTCTTTCTCTCTCTCTCTCTTTCTGTCAAAACAAAATAAATATTTTTTTAATTAAATTAAATTTAAAAAGTAATGAGTGGACATTGCTGTCCTCCCCGACATTTAGGCACTGTATAGACCAGTGATGTACAATCTTTTGGCTTCCCTGGGCCATAATGGAAGAATTGTCTTGGGCCACACATAAAATACACAAACACTAATGATAGATGATGAACTTAAAAAAAAAAAAAAAGCACAAAAAATCTCATAAAGTTTTAAGAATTTGTGCTGGGCCTCATTTAAAGTCATCCTGGACCACAGGTTGGACATGCCTGGTGTAGACCCAGGTGTGAGCCTGTCTTAGCCTGGCCTTCTCTCAGGATTGATTCCACTGGGCTCCTAGTGTCCTTTTTTGCGTAAGAAGGATCATGGTGCCTCTTGCTCAGCCACACAAATAGGTATAATTAAGAGAAGCCACTCATAAATCTCTTCATATAATACAGCTCTGCTTAAGTGGATTTTCTATCCTGATTGTATTGAGAAGCTGCTGGCAACTGCCCAATACCTATCTATTTATCTATCTATCTGTCTATCATCTATCGCTCTCTCTCCTACACACACACAGTGATGCATGTAAATTATATAAAATATATTTTCTACCCTATCAATGCTTCCTATTTCATCTCTGCTTTGAAAAGCTCTCTATTATTACATTGACAAAAAGCATAGTGATCTGTAGTCAGTGCTATCACCTGTGCTTTAACCTTTTAAGATATTAAGTGACAATAATATGATCTTTGCAATGCCTATTTTTATAAGATATATTTATTTATTTATTTAAGATTTATTGTTTGAGAGTTGAGTGAGAGAGAGAGAATCAGGGGAGCCTCCCATATGGGAGGTAAGAACCTTCACCTCTGGGCTTGTCAGTTACCAGTTGCATTGCACTTCAGTATATGGGTTTGCATGGGCCAGGGTCAGGATTCAATCCCCAGACCTTGCAGTTTCAAGGCAAGTGCTCAACCTGTTGAGCTATCCCAGCATCCCATATTGTAACATTCTGAATCATTCTTTATCCTCTTTGATCCAAATCCTGTTTATCAAGTACAGTAAGACTATTTTCTTTAAAGTGTGGATGTAATTATGTAGGTCTCCTTGAAACCAGTTTAACATTGCACTTAAATGGGAGTCCAAAATCTTCAACATGGCCTACATGAAAGAAGAGGGTAGCCACTGCTCTGGCCTCATCAGTGCTTTATTCCTCCTCCAATCCTCTCCCGTCCCCATACCCCAAGTACACTTGAACTTCTGAAGTTATTTACTTTCTCCAAAGTTCTCTGGCATTCTCTCACTCATGCTCTTTCTTATATTTCCTCCTCTACCTTCTTTTAATTCCAACCATGAATTGTAGTCTCTGACCCATAGAAAGCTCAATCCAAGTACAGGCAGAGTTCCAATAGGTGACCCCATAACACTGCAGATACCTCCAGTACTGGAGCTCAAGGCAAGATAGATAGTCAAAGTCCAGGTAAGCAAAGATGATTGACAAAGTAAGTCATTGCTGACATGAGTGCAAGAGTCATTTCCTGGGTGTGGCAGCACAAGGCCTGCAGGTGAAAGAAATGAAGAATTAGGTAATGGAAAATCACTTGATCTGGAAAGGAGAAACAAATGCGGGTCCCAATGACTGCTATAGAATGTCAGACTGAGTTGCATGATCATTATTATTATATAAGCCTTCATATTTAGTAAAACTATAATAGAAAAGTAAACAATTTCTGGAGATTTCTATTTATGCATTCCAATCATTAACTCCCACCTCAAAATGAAAACTTGACCCCTTACAAGACAGATTTTATAAATTATTGACATTTAAAACTTCCTAATGTATTTTAATTCTGCTGGCATGTGATGTTAATCATCTCACCATGTAATAATTTGAAACTTTCTGTTGAATTCATGACTACCTTGACACTATAACAAGTAATGCAGTTGCATAAAAGCTAGTCCTCTTAAAAATATAAAAGCAAAGAATATTGGATTTATAATTGTTTTGTAACATTGGTTTGACACTTTCCATAGAAATGTGTGGTTGATTTTCAATTAATAAGATTGACATTTAAGGGGAAGCCGGGATGGCTCAGTGGGTTAAGCGCTCACTTTGCAGCACCGGGGACCGAGGATCGAATCCCGGCCCCGGCCCGTGCAGAACCATATGCTGAACTGGGAGCTCCCCCAGTTCAGTTCTCTCTCTCTCTCTCTCTCTCTCTCTCTCTCTCTCTCTCTCTCCCTCTCTCCCCCTCTCTCTCTGTCAAAAATAAATAATAAAAAAAAAAGATTGACATTTAAGTTATTGATTTTGTAATGTAAGTATCCTCCAATAGAGGGGGATTCCAATATCAAAACTTTATATAATATTTATATACAAAAATTAATAGTAAAGGAACCTACTTGGATCTCTGTTTTGCTTCTTAAAAGCTTGTAGACATTTTTCTGGACTTGCCTTATCTGATCTCTAATGATGACTATTGTATATATAATCAAAGTCCATGAGAAATCACTTACTTGGATAGCATTCAGACATAAACCAAGATAAGATAAAAGGAGAAAACTATAGCATGCTATCTTACAAATATTAGAAGAACAGAAATTGATTTATGGGCTATTACACAATGGACATAATTAAAATAATACTAATTTTATACAATAAGAATTACCTTGTTGTGGACCTTGAAGAATAGAGTTCACATATAGGTATACCCATGGCAGGGCTTAGAAAGAGTTCAGGTAACCTCATTATGCTTTTCTCTGGGTTTATACTGTGCAATCACTTATAAGCACAATTTTGAGAGATGTTCACTACTAACTTACTGCATAGCTCCAAGGCTTCCAGTCCTCGGGCATGGCCTTCTTTGTACTTTAAAGTTACAGTTGTCAGGTTTTCTAGAATCTTCTCAGGAGTTTTTAAAATTGAGAAAGTTTGCTTACTTCAGGTGCCAACAAGGGTGTCACTTCAGCCTAGACTTCAGCCTCTCATGTAGTACCCATCCTGAGAGTTCCTTATCCCAACCCAAGTGGAGTAGGCCTTCACAGGTCCCCATTCCACCCCACCCCCATTTTCTAGTTCTGCTTGGAGGTGGCAAGATTATAAAACTAGTATGTACTGAAATATTTCAGTTTACTCATGGTAGCTGAAGCTTGGGTAAACTTAGTGTTTGAGAAATGGCATAACCTGTCCAGTAATAAACCTTATTTTCTGCAGGCATTAAATGCACTCTCGCTTTGAAGTCAGGGACCTCCACTTACCTTATTAGGTAGTCAACCAATCTGTGTTCACCATGATAGTGGTCTCTCCTCAGGATCATATTGAAAGAAACTACTCTCCATGATAGTATGATTGATTTTACATCTATTACAAAACCCCACTATTGATTCTCTTGAGTTGTTCATTTGTTTTTTTAACATACTTTTCTACCTGAACATGTGATGATTTTCTTTTTTTTTTTTAAATGATTGCTTTATATCTTTTTTTTTAATATTTATAGAGAGTAATTATTTTATCTTCAGTGCATATTTATTTCTATTTTACTTTTGACAGATAGAGAGAGAGACAGAGACAGAGACAGTTAGAGAACCGAACTGTGGGAACTCCCCAGTTCAGCATGTGGGTCCTGCCTGGGCCGGAGCCAGGATTCGATCCTCGGTCCTCATGGCCTCAAAGCGAGCGCTCAACCCGCTGAGCCGTCCCGGCTTTCCCTGTGATGATTTTCTTAATTAAATGATTATTCCTTGTATGGTATAAATGTTTTAATAACGTTTTGTGGGTGATCCTGGATTTACAGTTTCTTTTATTTCCCATCCAAAGATTTTGTTCCTTTTCTATTTCCCATATTCAAGACTGAGAAGTCCCTTCTAACTGCCTTATAAAATCTTACAATTATCAGTATTATGTACCCTCTGATGTCATGTTTTGAGAAGGGGACATCACCCTTGTGGTACCTGTCCCAATAATTTATAACCTCAACCTAGTCATGTGAAGACAGCAGTCAAACCTAAACGGAAAATCTTCTAGAAATTAACTGATCAGTTTTCTTCAAATATCATAAGTAACTCTCATTTCATTAAACAAGCTGTCAAAAGTGCACATTTTTTTTTAATTTGACAAAGACTGAAAATACGTGAAAAATATTATTTTCAAAAAACGTTTCATTATATCAATGAAGTGATTAAAATGTTACCTTCCAGTTTACCTAAAATAAGAATGTACAAATCACTTTATAATGTATTCTTATCACTTCTCTCCATAGGTGACTCAGCTAATTTAACCTGCAGAGCTTTCTTTGGCTACAGTGGAGATGTCAGTCCTTTAATTTACTGGATGAAAGGAGAAAAGTTTATTGAAGATCTGGATGAAAATCGAGTTTGGGAGAGTGATATAAGGTAAAACTTTTTTTTTTTTACTTGTACAGTCAAGATTGACATTTGCTCTGTTAATGAATAGAAAATGAGCTCAAGGAAAAGTTTTTTCTTAACTATTCTAATAAAAATATTGCAACATTTAATGGCAAAGAGGAAAAACACTTCTAAGGGACTATGACGTTACATAACATGAAAGGCATTTGCAAAAAAAAAATTAAGAGAAATATAAAGGAATTTTTTCATTGAGGAATGTACTGACAATGGAACAAGCAAAATGCCATCATAAATAGAAAATAAGATTTTGTGCTTTTTGTTTGTCAGGGTTCCTAGTTTTTAATTCTTAAGAGGAAATATTAACAAGTTACCAGGACTCAACCAAATGTAATCTCTGTTCTTTCTTTTTCTTTCTTTTTTTCTTTTCTTTTTTCATATGTGACGTATCAAGTAGATATAAAGTACTAGAGAGGAATGATAAAGGATCTACAAAATGTTTCATTACCTTGTGTAGTCTGGTTTTGAAGTCTAAATATTAGTATAGTGGGAAAGATAAAGAATAGCCACTTTAAAAAATCATAGATTTGAGGGACTGGGGCTTAAGCCTCTTTAAAAAAAATAGTTCATTTATTTGTTTATTTACTTTTAAGTATTGAGGCATTCTGTTATGACTAAAATTATGCTTCAGCATAGATACTCATTTTAATCATAATGTAACTAAGCAGGCATATTAATAGTAATTAAGTTATAACTGAATCAAAATCTTGATCATTTGTAAGCATTCTCCCATCTAAAGGTCACATCTGGGTGTATGGGAACATGTTAACCAAGTTTCCTCTGCTTGGAGGAGGACACTTTTAAAGGTGAGGACTTTTAAAATCAAATATAATTTAGAAAAAAA
>PVKE010043473.1:0-13365 GCA_004027555.1 Craseonycteris thonglongyai | reverse complement strand
TGGTACCCCTATTATTCTAATATTGTTCTTTCTGATGGAGTCAGAAAGTTCTTGTAGGGCTCTTTCATTTCTCTTGATTTTCCTTTCCCTTTCTTCTTCCCTCTGTGCCATTTCCATGTTTGTATCTTCAATTTCACTCATCCTTTCCTCTAGCTGGTCAGCCCTGTTTCCTATGCTGCTCAGTTCTTTTTTCAGCTCTTCCATGATGCCTTTCATTTCAAGGAGTTCCTTTTGGTTCTGCTCTAGCTTCTCAATTTTGTTGGTAAAGTACTCATTGTGCTCAGAAAATTTCTTGTTGAGGTCATTTAACTGTGTCTGGGTACTTTGTCAGCATTGAGTGAGCCCTATGCGTGTCTTGATTAATGCAGCCCTGAATTCTGTTTCACTTACATTTGATCCCAAGTGTGCAAGGTCCTTTACTAAAGACTGCCCCTCATCTTCTGGAGGAGTTTGGATTCTGAGGTGTGCATTGTGTTTGATGTGGTTCTTTTTGCTTTACGCATGAGTCTGTTTTCCCTCTGGGCGTTTGCCTATCAGATGGGCTTCTCTTTATTTTTTCTTTTGGGCTCAGTTGTGGGAGAAGGAGATTTTGGGAGAGGGTTGGGGGAAGCAGACAGCTTCTGTTTCCTGGGGCACTTCATGTTGCTGTTTTAGCTGTTGGATAGCAGGGTAGTAAAGGTGTGGCCAGGGGTGGGGGCATGTGAGTAGGAGCTAGGGCGGGCCTGAGACACAATAGCAGATTCCTCTTTCAGCAGCGGGGCTGGTGGTTCAGTGTGGGCGGGGCGCAGGAGCTCTGGTCTTTCCTCCTCCTGGCTGCCCCTCCTTCAATCGTATCTGTAAGGCACGCCCGCAGGGCAGCACTTGGATGGGCTGGGGCTTGGCAGAGGCCCTGGTCGGCTGCGCAGTTCCGTGCACAGGCAATGACATCGCGGAGACCCGGCAGGCAGCCCAGTTGCGTGCGTGGTCTGCAATGCCCCAGAGGCCCGGTGGGCGGAACGCCAAAAACCCATCTGCACGCTCACGAGCAGGCTGCAGCGCTGTAGTGGTCCCGGTGGGCAGGGCGCCGAAAGCCGGTCCCGCGCACAGGCAGCGGTGCTGCGGCGGCCTGGCGAGCAGGGTACCAAAAGCCCTGTAGCGCACCGGCAACCAGTCAGCGGCGCTGCGGGGCTGCCCAGTGGGCGGGGCACCGAAAGCCGTGGTGCGTGCACGCAGTGATGCGTGGAGGCCCAGTGGGCGGGGTGCCGAAAGCCCAGCCGCGCACTTCCGCGCAGGTAGAGTCGCCGCAGCGGCCTGGTGAGCGGGACACCAAAAGCCCAATTGCGTGCTGGCAAGCAGGCAGCGGTGTCGCTGCGGCCAGGTGGGTGGGGCGCCGAAAGCCCTGTCCGCACAGGCTGTAGCTCGGGCGGCAGCCGCTCTACGCTCCCGGCTCTGTGGAGACCGCCGGATTCACTCTAAGCACGTCCAATGCAGCTATGCCCACTCAAGCCCCAGCCCTCACTCTAAGAGCCCTGTCCTCAGAAGGCGCTCCTTCACAGTCAATCTCCTCCGTAAATCAGGGGTGCTGAGCCGTTGTGGGCTGGTGCCCTGCTCTCACCCCGCCCGTCGGGAAGTGCAGCCGCCCTGCTCCACAGTCCCTGTTCCACTTTAGGCTCTGTGATCTGATTAGGGCACTGTGTGCTGTCCCTTGAGTTCGCATGTTAAATTGTCCACAGTCTTGTGGGGATTCCACGCTCCCTAGGTCTCGGCTTCCAGCCGCCCTCGATCCAGCTCCACTTTGACCGTAGTCCCCCAATTCCCCTTTGTTTTTGCCAGCCCCGGGCCATGCTCCGAGTCTCTGTCCTCGAACCGCTGCTTCCCTTTTCCTCTCCCGCACTCCCCTTTTTTCTCTAACCTTTGAGTGTTTGTTCCGTGTTGTGTGGTTCTCTTAGTTGAGGTTTCTTCTCAGGGTTTCCCCTGTGGATTCCCCTCTGTTCACAAGGCCCTTCCCAGGCAGTTATCGGCTCTCTCCTCTCATGCTGCCATCTTGGATCCTCTCTGATGCCATTCTTGTGATTACCAGTTGTGCATCACGTTCAGCATGTGGGTTTGCATGGGCTGGGGCTGGGATTTGATTCCCAGACCTCGCAGTTGCAAGGCAAGTGCTCAACCTTTTGAGCTATCCTGGCATCCCCTTATTATTCACATTTGTAATCATTATTTCTTTTATTCTTTAAGAAGTTCCTTTAACATTTCTTATAATACTGATTTGGTGGTGATGAACTCCTTTAGCTTTTTCTTGTCTGGGAAGCTCTTTATCTCTCTTTCAATTCTAAATGATAGAATTACTGAGCACAGTAGTCTTGGTTGTAGGGCCTTACTTTTCATCACTTTGAATATTTAGTGACAATCTCTTTGGACCTACAGAGTTTCTGTTGAGAAGTTATCTGACAATCTTATGGGAGCTTTTTTTGTAGGCAACTGCTTTTTTTGTAGGCAACTTCTTCTTGCTGCTTTTAAGATTCTTTAATTGTCTCTTTTTTTTTTTAAGATTTATTTTATTGTTTTTGACAGAGACAGAGAGAGACAGAGAGAAAGGGGTGGGCCCAGAGCAGTCTCCATAGTTGTACATCATGAGTTTTCGATATGGTTTCATGGTTTCAATCCACACAGGTGGGTGGGACCTGCGCAGGGTGGGAACTGGGCCAGGGACCTCTCACATGGGAGGCATGCCCCCTCAAGCCAGGGGCTGAACCCAGGGGTGAGAACTGAACTGGGGACTTCCCACATGGGGAACACATCCCAGTTCAGCGTATGGGTCTGTACAGGCCAGGGCCAGGATTTGATACTTGGTCCCTGGGGCTGCAAAGGGAGTCTTAACTCACTGAGCCATCCTGGCTTCCTCCTTTGTCTTTAAACTGTCGTTTTAATTAAAATCTGTCTCGATGTGGGCCTCTTTGGGTTCATCTTGTTTGGGACTCTCAATGCTTCCTGGGCTTGTATGTCTATTTTCTTTGTCAGGTTAGGGAATTTTCCTGTCATATTTCTTCAAATAGGTTTTCAGTTCCTTATACAGGAGGGTCTGACTGTGTTTTCTTTTTTTTCTATCTGCCTAACAGCTTTTTTTTTTTGTCCCTAATTTCTTTCATTACTGTCTCTTGTGTTCAGTTGATTTTTTTATAGGAAAGTGTCCAAATTTTCTTATTACTCCATTTTATATATTTTATAGTTATCTTCTTTGTGGTTCCCAAGTAATTATATTTAACATGCTAATGTTATAAAACTCTAATTTGAATTTATACCAGCATAACTTCAATAACAGAAAAATTCTTCACTTTTAAACCTCCCTACCCACCCTCTTCAGTTGTTGATGTCCCAGAATGACATCTTTATGTATTTTGTGCCCCAGAGCATAAAACTAGTAATTCTTTTTAAATGCATTAGTTTCTTAAATTATATAAAAACAAGATTGGAGCTGCAGACCAAAGTTATAGTATCACTTGCTTTTACACTAATAATTCTTATTTGTTTAAATATTGAGGGTTCCAAAAACATATACACATTTTAAGAAAGGAAAAAATTTGTATTAAAATTGTAATACTCAATGTATACCAATAACAAAAGATGAATACAAATCACATTTGACTTCTGCAATTACAAGAGGTGCTCAAAGTGGTTACTATCAGCATCTAGATGCTTCTGATTATGGCAAACTACTTTTTGAGCAACATTGACCAAAGTATCCACTTGTATCACTATGTATGCCATCTTAATTTACCATGTGTATGAAACTTATCATGAATGTTTACAATTATTAGGTGTGTTGGAGGTTCTGTTGTATACTCACATCTCCATTGTTGTACTTCCACAATGTTCTCAAATTTTGAATACCATTGAAAATGGTTCTGTACTCCTTAAATGACAATCATACTCTCACCATTTTCTTTGGCTGTCATGCCTGTGGCATGGTGACACTAGCTTTCATTTGATTAATGCCATCTTTTGAGCAAACATCACACTACACATTGTTACTGTAATTAAATTCAACTTTGAAAAGTAATACATAGATAATATCTCTTAAAATGTGTATACATTTTTTGGCACCCCTGTATAGTAATTTTTAAAGTTGTATACATAATAAAAAACATTACAAACTATTGTTACAGTTACACTATCTTTTATAAATGTCCATGTGTTTACCTTTATTGAAATATTTAGGTCTTCTTAAAGTTTTGAATTATTGTCTAGTGTTCTTTTCTTTCTATCTACTGGACTCCCTAGAGCATTTCTTACAGGGCAGAAATGGTAGTAGTCACAAACTTCCTCAGCTCTTGTTTACATGGAAATGTCTTAATTTCTCCCTCACTTTTGGAGGACAGTTTTGCTGGATATAGTATTCTTGGTTGACAGTGTTTTCCTTATCACTTTGAATACATGGACCCACTGTCTTCTGGGCTCCAAAATTTCTGATAAGACATCAGTTATCTTATTGAAGATCTTGTGTATATGACAATTTACTTTCCTTTTATTATTTTCAAGACTATCTTTGTTTTTGACAGTTTGATTATAATATATTGTATCTTTGAGTTCATCCTATTTGGAATTTGTTTAGTTTCTTAAATATTTGTATTTATGTCATTCATCAATTTTGGGAGATGTTTAGACATTCTTTCTTCATAATATTTCTCTGCCCCTTTCTCTTTCTTTCTTCTGGAGCTCCCACAATGCATATGTTGGTTCACTTGATAGCATCACACAGGTTTCTTAGATTCTATTTGCTTTTCATCAGTATTTTTTCTTTCTTTTCCTCAAACGCAATAATTTCCGTTGTTCCATGTTCAGATACACTGATTCATTTTTCTGCCTGGCCAAATTTGCCAGTGAATTCCTCTAGTGACGTTTTTATTTCAGGTATCGCACTTTTTAGCTTCAGAATTGTTTGTTTGTTTGTTTTTAAGTTTTCTATCTGTTTATTTATATTTCTACGTTGTTCATACATTGGGTTTTCAACTTTCTCCATATATTTCTCTACTTCTTTGGGGCTTTTTAAAATAGTTTATCTGTTATAAGGCCCTTTTCAGGGACAGTTTTGTTGACTTTTATTTTTTTTCCTTTTTGAATGAGCCATCTTTATTGTTTCTTTGTGTGGCCTGTGATGTTTTTTGTTGAATAGGAGATATTTGAGTCTAATAATGTGGTAATTCTGGAAATCAGATTCTCCCCCTTCCCCATGGTTTGCTGTTTTTTGGTATTGTTTCTTTTTTTGTTGTTTGTTTGTTTTTGTTATGTTTATAGGCTATCTCCGTGATGAGGCTCAACCTGAGGTATAAATTTAAAGTCTCTTTTTTTTTTAAGCCTTTCCCTATGCATGCATGGCCACTTTCTAATTTTTGCTTGTACATATAGTTGGTTTTGATTGTTCTCGTCTTTAATGTCTAGAAATGTTTAATGTTTCTGAAAGGGAAGAAAGCAAAAATGAAGGAGATAAAAAGTTCTTTAAATTCCCAGGAAGTCACTTCAGCAGTAACCGTGGGTTACTGCCCCTTTATCTGTACTCCTGTGATAAGAAATAGCAATTATAACAGAGATTCCTAATATTGGGAGAACAGGGTCATTTTTGCCCACCCTGGTTCCCACAAGCTGGGGTCTCCCACATGGGAGGCAGGCCCCCTCGAGCCAGGGGTCAAACTTAGGGGCAAGAACTGAACTGGTGGCCTCCCACATGGGTAGCATTCCCCAGGTCACCATATGGGTCTGCATGGGCTGGGGCCAGGATTTTATCCTCGGGAATGCAAAACAAATGCTTAGCCCACTGAGCCATCCCAGCTTCCCCTCTTTTTCATATTACATGACTGGATAACTTCCTGGACTGCCCTTACACACACACACACCATTTCTTTATCCATTCATCATCTGTCAATAGACTCATGTTGTTTCCATATCTTGGCTATTGTCACTAATGCTACACGAACATGAGACTACAGCTATCTTGTCAAAGTACTGATTTCATTTCTTTTGGGTTACCCCAACAGAATTGCTGGATCACATTTTATAGTTTCATTTAAGTTTTTGAGGAAGTAGCAAACTGTTTTCCATAATAACTTCTAGTGTACGCCTCTTCCAACATTTTCGATGTTTCTTTTTCTTCACATCTTCACCAATACTTGTTTACTTTTATATTTTTTTATAATAGTCATTGTAAGAGGTGTGAAGTGATATTTCATTATGGTTTTGATTTGTATTTCCCTTATGATTAGTAATGTTGAGCACCTTTTATATAGTTGTTGGCAGTTTGTGTGTAAAAGTGTCTATTCAGGTCCTTTGCCCATTTTCTTAACTCAGGTTGTATGTTTTTTGCTATTGAGTTATATGAGTTCCTTCCATATTTTGGATATTAACACCTTATCAAATATGTGATTTGCACATATTCTGCCAATGTGTGGGTTGCCTTTTGATTTTGTTGATTGTTTTCTTTACTGTGCAGAAATATTTTATTTTAACTTGATCCTTGTTTATTTTTACTTCTATTGCCTATGCTTTTGGTGTCATATTTAAAAATCACTGTGAAGGCCAATGTCAAGGAATTTCTTTCCTGTGCTTTCTTTTAGGAGCTTTACAGATTCAGGTCTTATATTGAAGTCTTTAATCCATTTTAAATAGATTTTTGTGTATGGTATAAGAGTCCAATTTCATTCTGCATGTGGATATCCAGCTTTCCTAACATCATTTGTTGAAGAAACTATCCTTTATCCATTGTGTGTTCTTGGCACTTTTGTCAAAAATTACTTGACTGTATAGGGGTTTATTTCTGGGGTCTTCATTCTGTTCCATTAGTACATTTCTTTTTTTTTTTTTTTTATTCCAATGCCATTCTGTTTAGTTACTGTAGCTTTGTAATATATTTTGAAATCAGGGAGTGTGATGCCTTCAGCTCGAGATTGCTTTGGCTTTTGGTGATCTCTTAGGGTTCCATGCAAATTTTAGAATTTTTTTTTTCTGTGAAAAATACTATTGAAATTTGATAGGGTTTGCATTGAATCTGTAGATTACTTTGAGTAGTATAGACATTTGACAATATTATTTCTTCCAATCCATGAATATGGGGTATCTTTTCATTAATTTGTACCTTCAATTGCTTTCATCAGTTTTTTATAGCCTCTTGTTTTCTGCCTTCTGTCAATGTCTCTCTGTACACTTACAGAGGTCAGTTTCTGTTACTTATGGATTTTATTCACTAACTCACAATTTACTTTTCTATAATCTTGACAAAAAAACCTTTCCCCTTAAATATGTCAGCCTTTTCCATAAACTGTTTTATATAATTTTAATATTTGTTTGCACTTCCTTTTTTCAGCCAGATGCTAGAATATAGAGCTCAATTGTATCATTATATTCCTCTGGGATCGTTGAATAGCTGATACAAGGAAGTACCAGAAATTTCTCATGGAAATTCCAGAAAGTTTAGAATTGTGTTTAGAGAATCACATTGTTTAGAATATCAGTTCTTATTTATTAGTAGCTTTAAATAGACCATTCAGAAATGGTCAGTGGGCACTTTTTTATCTAAGAGAGCCCAGAAAATGGAGTGACTGCCAATAAAGACTAGTGTAATTGGTAGAGCATCATCTATCCCATTTTTATGGCTGGTCATAGATAAAATCAAACCTATTATCTGTCTTTAGTGGATGGAGATGACATAGTCCTGAGGGTGATGGTTTTCTGCTTCTCTTTTATTATAGTTGTTTTGGGGAATTTACAACATCTTGGAATAAATATTAAGGCACTGCAGGGATCAAAAGCATAATTATGCAGCTTCTCCATCTAACCTTATATCTAAATAATATTGATTAACAGTGTAGTTCAGCTTATGTCAAGGACCTAACATGTGGTAGGCATTGTTAGATGGTGAAGTTATCATTAATAAAAATTAGATTATTTTCTTTTCTGATGTAAATATTTTATACTGGTAATAAGTGACACTTTAATTGAAAAAGATAAAACCTGTTGTTATATATGTTATAAAAGTTTTTTTAAATGTAAATAAAAATATATGAGTAGATAATTTGTTTGATAATACACATAGTTTAAGCTTTATAACTATGAAGAAGGGCATGTATGAGGGCTGTCCAGAAAGCATCCAGTCATGTAACCATTCTTGTTATATTGACAATGGCTGGATTTTTTCCAGACAGCCCTCACATATGTTTTCTTGAGACAAAAGTGAGATATTGGGATGACAAAATGTGGTGGGATTGTTTAATATTCCATATTCATGAAAAAGTAAGTTTTACTATATGAACATATGAGTTAACTATTATTCTTCAGTGACAGAAGTTATACAAAAATTTAGGTAGATGTAGAGAAGGACCTGTATTTCACCATGATCGTACTATGAATATTTCTCTGATGAAGTCATCTTACGCAGCAAATTTTGGTCTTTCAATACCTTATCATAAAACTTCTCACACTCCACGACAAAATTTTGTTTTACAACTAACATAGCCCTCATTGTCTCAACACTTAATCTGGATTTCTACTTTGACCACATACTGTTCATAAAAGAAAATATTCTTTCCACAGGTGTTGTACTTCATGGAAGAAAAAGAATACACCCTACAATATTACAAAAGTCTTAAAAGTCAAGGCATTTTTTACTCATTTCAGAAAAAAATCTTTATCTGTCTATCAGATTCAGTAATGTTTTTTTAATTCCATGTATCCAACTGCCTCACAATTGTAGATTTTATGAGGATCTGCTGATTGAATACACAAGTTTCTTCTGTTTCTGTGTGATTAGTTCCTCGTTCAGGCTATCTCATATTTCTTTACATTCAGGTGTCTTCCGTTGTAGCACCCACTTGAACTTCTCAGTGTTTTCTACACTGCATTTCCACTTGTTGATATATTCTAAACTGGTTTCATAGAAATTCCCAACTACTTCAAAAAAATTTAGCCTCATTAATTTCTCCTGAATCTACTAACATTTTCATTTGTTTTTTGACAATGTTCATGACTACTTCTCTAGCTGAAATATTATCTTTTACAATTAAACTAATGTAAGTTTGGAATGTAGGCACTTGATCTCTTGAAATGACAACCACATTTTCAAGCAGAAATTTTCAAACCATTTTCACAACATAACAGGGCTTTCTTCTTGAGAAAGAAAAATAAGAACTAAGCCCATCAAACATTCTTAAAATTCTGTCAATTGATGGACCCAAGGACAAAAATTTTGTATTTCCATGATCTATCAATGTAGTATAATTGTTTCCTGCAAATTTACAAGTTTTTCAGTTCTTCAACTCTGTGTATATATGGAAATATTTGTATACTTTCACTGCAAAACATTCAATATCAATTGGTAAACAGTCAACAGCACACTGTCTAGACAGTTGTGTATAATGTGTGGCCCACAACCAATACCAATAATCAGCCTCTTCACACACTGAGTGGGGCTCAGTGACTACCTCTGGAATTCCCTGCCACTGCAGACAAGCAAGGGGGCAGCGTTTGATTGTCTAGCTCAAGAAGCCTGGCCCAGACTGGGTAAAGTAAACACGGAACGTCCTCTTTCGTCACACTAGTAGTTTTATTGAATGCATTGATTAGCATAGAACTTTATGATAAATAAACCACCTTCGTTCAGTGTTTTACAAAAAAAATTAAATACAATACAAAATTGACACTTAAAGATTTATTTTTATTGTTTTTTGACAGAGGGAGGGACAGACAGAGAGAGGCAGAGAGAATGGGGAGGGCCCAGAGCAGTGTCCATAGTTGACAGCATTAGTTTTTCATATAGTTCCATTTCACAGGTGGGTGAGGGGCTGCGCAGGGCAGGAACTGGGGCTGGGAATCTCCTGCATTGGCCCCAGCAAGAACTGAACTGGGGGCATACCCCAGTTCAGCATATGGGTCCTCCTGGGTCGAGGCTGGGATTTGATCCTTGGGCTCTAGGGCTACAAAGCGAACCCGCTGAGCCATCCCAGCTTCCCCAAAATTGACATTTATATTAAAATGACAAGATGGTTAGGAAATGTGAAAAAAATGATACTGTCCTGTTTAAAACAGTACATATGGTCAGCCTATATCTCAGAATCAGTTATTCTGTAGAAGTACTGCCTATATCTTTGATGCACTCCCTACAACCTGCTAAAGTGAATTTTGGATAAGACACATAAGCCTGTATTTTAAATCATCTGGTCCCAAATATAACTTCCAAATTGGATGAAACTCCATCTAACACTTTAACATATGGGGAAAAATAATGAACAGAAATTTTATTTTATAAACCAGCATTACTGGAGCTTCAGCTCCCTTTCTAATTCTCTAAGTTGACTTGCTTCATGATTTTTTCTGAGGAAGGAAGAGGTGATCAACTTTAGAAGATCAAACCATAACACTATCCAGGAAACATTCCATGATAGCATTCATACCTTACTTTGTTACCTATAAAATCCTTGAATATAGGATTATATTTTTCTTATGATTTATTTCCACCATTTATAACAATAGCTGACATATCATAAATGCTTAAATAACATTTGGTGCATGAAATGAAGAGTACTTGTTTCATGTCTGCTGTATTAAAGTTACAATTCAGGAATCAATCAAATGTTATTCTTATGCTGAGAAAGTGGTATTGCTAGAAGGAAATTGAAGCATGTCTTTTTACCAATATGTGAGAGCCACAAGTAGTTCATGTAGTATAAATTACTCCTTTATATCCTCAGAAATTATTTAATGAAGTTTACATTTAAATAGTTTGTAAAACTATATATATTTCTTGCAGTAGGATTTAATTCTTATATTCATTTAATGACATTTACTCTTTCATATTTTTAAAGCATTTTATGTATATGACGTATATGTATAATTTAGCAGAATTATACTAATACTAATAAATGTAAATCAAACATTGATTCAAGGAACATTCATTTTTAATGAATTATTATTGTTATTAGCTTATTTTAATGAATGCTTATTAGTTCAAATAATTTGTTTAGAGACTTAAACACTGGAATGCAATGAATTGTTAAATAATATGAGCAAATGGCTCTTTTTTTTTGAAGATTTATTTATTGTTTTTGACAGAAAGAGAGAGAGATACAGAATCAGAGACAGAGAGAAGGAGGAGGGCCCAGAACAGTCTCCATAGTTGCACATCATTGGTTTTTCCACATAGTTTTATTCCAAAGGTGGGTGGGGCTGCACAGGGCAGGAACTGGGCCGGGGTCTCGCCCCGGTGAGAACTGAACTGGGGGAACTCCCCAGTTCAGCATATGGGTCCACATGGGCTGGTGCTGGGATTTGATCCTCGGTCCCCAGGGCTGCGAAGTGAGTGCCCAAACCACTGAGCCATCCCGGCTTCCCCGCAAATGTCTCTTAAATCAATATTTCGGAGATCAAAGATGGCGGCATGAGAGGAGAACACCGATAACTGCCTGGGAAGGGCCTTGTGAACAGAGGGGAATCCAAAGGGGAAACCCTGAGAAGAAACCTCAACTAAGAGAACCACACAACACGGAACAAACACCCAAAGGTTAGAGAAAAAAGGGGAGAGCGGGAGAGGAAAAGGGAAGCAGTGGTTGGAGGACAGAGACTCGGAGCGCGGCCCGGGGCTGGCAAAAACAAAGGGGAATTGGGGGACTACGGTCAAAGTGGAGCTGGATCGAGGGCGGGCTGGAAGCCGAGACCTAGGGAGCGTGGAATCCCCACAAGACTGTGGACAATTTAACATGCGAACTCAAGGGACAGCACACAGTGCCCTAATCAGATCACAGAGCCTAAAGTGGAACAGGGACTGTGGAGCAGGGCGGCTGCACTTCCCGACGGGCGGGGTGAGAGCAGGGCACCAGCCCACAACAGCTCAGCACCCCTGATTTATGGAGGAGATTGACTGTGAGGGAGCACCTTCTGAGGACAGGGCTCTTGGAGTGAGGGCTGGGGCTTGAGTGGGCATAGCTACATTGGACGTGCTTGGAGTGAATCCGGCGGTTTCAACAGAGCCGGGAGCGTAGAGCGGTTGCCACCCAAGCGACGGCCTGTGCGCACAGGGCTTTCGGCGCCCCACCCACTGGGCCGCTGCGGTGCCACTGCCAGCATGCAAGTGCGCAACTGGGCTTTCGACGCCCTGCCCACCAGGCCGCTGCAACACCGCTGCTTGCTTGCCAGTGCGCAATTGGGCTTTTGGTGCCCCGCACCACAGGCAACGGCGGCACCGCTGCCAGCACGCAAGTGCGCAACTGGGCTTTTGGCGCCCCGCCCACTGGGCCGCTGCACATCCCTGCGTGCATGCACCCGGGCTTTCGGTGCCTTGCACACTGGGCCGCCGCAGCACCACTGCCTGCTCGCCAGTGCGCTACCGGGCTTTTGGCGCCCTGCTCACCAGGCCGCCGCAGTGCCGCTGCCTCTACGCAAGAACGGCTTTCGGCGCCCTGTGCACGGGGCCGCTGCAGCACTGCTGCCGGCTCGCGAGTGCACAACTGGGCTTTTGGCGTCCCGCCCACCGGGCTGTTGGGGCGTTGCAGCCCGCGCGCACAACTGGGCTGCTGACCAGGTCGCTGCAGTGTCATTGCCGGTGTGCGGGACTGCGCGGCCAACCAGGGCTTCTGCCAAGCCGCAGCCCATCTAAATGCGGCCCTGTGGGCGTGGCTTACAGATACAATTGAAGGAAGGGCAGCCAGGTGGAGGAGAGAAAAACCAGAGCTCCTGCGCCCCGCCCGCACTGAACCACCAGCCCCCCTGCTGAAAGAGGAATCTGCTATTGTGTCTCAGGCCCACTCTAGCTCATACTCACATGCCCCCACCCCTGGCCACAACTTTACTACCTTGCTATCTAACAGCTAAGATAGCAACCTGAAGTGCCCCAGGACACAGAAACTGTCTGCTTCCCCCAACCCTCTCCCAACATCTCATTCTCCCACAACTGACCCCAAAAGAAAAAATAAAGAGAAGTCCATCTGATAGGCAAACCCCCAGAGGGAAAAAAGACTCATGCATAAAGCAAAAAGAACCACATCAAACACAATGCACACCTCAGAATCCAAAGCCCCTCCAGAAGACCAGGGGCAGTCTTTAGTAAAGGACCTTACACACTTGGGATCAAATCTAAGTGAAACAGAATTCAGGTCTGCATTAATCAAGACACTCATAGGGCTCACTCAATGCTGGCAACGTACCCAGACACGGTTAAATGACCTCAACAAGAAATTTTCTGAGCAAAATGAGTACTTTACCAACAAAATTGAGAAGCTAGAGCAGAACCAAAAGGAACTCCTTGAAATGAAAGGCATCATGGGAGAGCTGAAAAAAGAACTGAGCAGCATAGGAAACAGGGCTGACCAGCTAGAGGAAAGGATGAGTGAAATTGAAGATACAAACATGGAA
>PVKE010043472.1:0-13365 GCA_004027555.1 Craseonycteris thonglongyai | reverse complement strand
TTATTTTCTCATGTGTCATAGGCATTTAGACTCTACTCTAAGTCTATAGCATATATAATTGTTCTTTACAGCATATATCCCAAACTATACATCTGAAATAATTAAATGTCCTTCTAAAGTAACCAATAAGATATCTGGAATTAGTGAAATAAACAAGAATACCTTTTAAGTGTGCATTGCTTTATAAGTGAGAACACAGTTAATTTCTAAACATCAACTGAAAATACCATGTTGTTTTGGGGTGCCAGGATAGCTTAGCAGATTGAGTGCTTGCCTTGCAACTGCAAGGTCCAGGGATCAAGTCCCGGCCCCAGCCCATACAAACACATATGCTGAACTGTGGCACAACTGGTAACCACCAGATGGTGGTGAAGGTTCTCACCTCCCATGCAGGAGGACCCCAGTTCAGTTTCTGTGCTGCATGGCCCCATATCCACCTGTGTGGAAGGGAACTATGTCACAACAAATAATGTACTACTATGGAGAATGTACTGGGTTCTCCCCCTGCTCTCTCTCCCTTTCTCTCTCTCATCTTCTCTCAGACAATAAAAATGAATCTTCAAACAAAAAGAAAAAAACAGGAGAGAGAAAATACCATGTTTGGGGAGGGAGGTGCATACATAATTCATCACTATTAAATTCCTTTGGGACATTTTAGGTAGTTTTGAAAATACCTGTTATTCACACATTAACTAGAAAATTTCATTTCATCATATGCATAATGATAGTCTTCAAGTTTTGCGACATTGTTATTTTTATAATTCAGGATTTCTAGTCATCTTACAGATAAATTTCCATACTCAGGGGGCCACTGCAATGTCCTCTTTCTTGCCTCTGCCCTCTGTGACCCACTCTCCATTGCTATTTCTTTTCCCATCTCACTGCTGAGCATTCAGAATCTCCAAGTCCCTGAAGACATCAGCTGTACCTTTTTATCCTAGATTTATTTTTGGAAAAGTGCCCATGAACACAAGTTGTAGGCAGGCAGCATGGGGTAATGAAAAGCCAAAAAGACCTAGGTTTGGGTTTTGTTTTTTTTAATTGTTAAATTTATTGGGGTGACATTGGTTGATAACAACCACATAGTTTCCAGGTGTACAATTCTACATTACATTGTCTATGCATTGCATTATGTGCTGAACACCCAGAATCAGCTCTCTTTCCACCACCATATATTTGATGGCCCCTCCTTACTCCCCCTCCCTCAGCTCTCCCAACCCACCTTCCCCCTCCCCCATCAGGTAACCACCAAATTATTGACTGTGTCCATGAGTTTTTGTTTCTTTAATACTTTCAGTTTTATATTCCACCTATAAATGAGGTCATATGTTTCTTGATTCTTTCAGTCTGAATTATTTCATTTAAGATGTTTTCAAGGTCCGTCGATATTATCACCAATTGCTGTATTTCATCTTTTCTTATTGCTGAGTAGTATTCCATTGTATAAATGTACCACAACTTCTTTATCCTAGGTTTGGTTATTATCAACTGTCAACTCGGGCATGTCCCTAAATCTTTCCAAATGTTTGTGTTTGTAGGGATACACACAACTTGAAAGGCTAAGGTAATACTTAGAATTACAGTTAATAAAATGTGCAAGCACAGAGAAAATACATGGTGGCTTTAATTTAATTACTATTAATTTAAACAAGCCCTTTCCAGTGATCAGATCTACTCAAGACCATGATGAGCTGTCTGGTAAGGGAAAGAGCTTTCTATCACTGAAAGTGATTAGAAGAGGTCCTAACTTTAGATTAACGCGAAATAAGAGATGATTATTGGGATCTTTCTAATCTAAACACTCTTGACTCCTTCTCACCTGATCTGGTCCCAAGCTAGATTTCTGATGTTTAGCTTAGATTCTGGTACAGAAAGTTGCTCAAAAACTTGATTTCTATCTCTTCTATTCCCACCGTCTTCTCCTTTGCCTTCTCCTAATGGGCTGAGTATTGACTCGCTACCTTCTCTCTTGTTTAGGATATACAGTTCTGAAGGACTCCTCCCTTCTACCCACTTCTGTACTGAGGTATAGTGGTACCTTGGTACTTCTATTAATTGGTTCCAGGAGGTGTGACAAGTACCAAAAATAAGCAGTACCAGACAAATCTTTCCCATAAGGAATAATGCAATGGTACCTCAGTACTTGTTGTTAATTGGTTCCACGAGGCACAACGAGTATCAAACAGGGATAAAATTTTCAGGTCAAAATGCATTGATTACCAAATTCAACAAGTTTCAAGGCAGTCAAGTACCAAGGTATGACTGTAACTGGAAAAGGGGCTTCATATATAATGGCCTCCAGAACTCAAGAAAGCAAGTCTTACGCATTCACAACAGTGGTGATGGGCTATATTAGAGAAAGTATAAGAACTTGAGTCTGAACAACTTTGGGTCAAATGTGAGCTGTACGCTTTGTATCATTATAATAGGAGATTCACTTAATCCATCTGAGCCTATCTCCTCATCTTTAAAATGGGCTAATACTTACACCTCATACGCTCATTTAGAGTATTAAATATATAAAGTATGTGAAACCCTTGGGTCATCTTCTTATATAGAGTAGGTATCTAATAAATGTTACTTTTCTTCATTTACTTTCTTTGCTATTAATTAAAATAGACTCCTAGGGGAGCTACAGGAACTTGAACTTGGTAAAAACCTCACAATGTTTATCTTGAAAGGCATTACTATGCTTCCTAATCAATTGTATTATTTTGCCATGTGGGTACACCATATAGTACAAGCTAATGGTCTTTATCCTATCATTATGCTTCCTGAGAAAACAATTACTAAAGATAATTTGGAGTACATTAAAATCAAATAGGAGTATCCAGTGAAGATGATCTCAGAATATATAAATAAATGCTAAGTGCAAAAAGCAAAAAAAAGTCATCGTCATGAGCATTACATAAAAATTAATCTGTATTGAGACATTTTGAGAATTCTTTTTATACAATGAGATTCTGAAGTGAGAAAATGCAGTGATTCTGTAAAAAAAAAACCAACTGATTAAATATGGTTAACTGAAATATCAAGAGAATAAAAATTCTCACAAAATCAGATCTCATGCAAACATAATGTCCATAACAACACGGCACAGTAACATTACTTATACGTCACATCATATCCTTTATCTCAGGTAATATTCGTAATAACCTGCAGGATTGGCATTCGTAGCCCTTATCGTAGAAGAGAAAACAGACTGAGAGTTGTGATGACTTCAGATCACTTGGTAAGTATGGATGGATCTCCTTATCCGCTTTACTCCAAGTCTTCCTTCTTTCATTTGTATTATTAATGACAGGAGACATGTCGAATAACTTGAACAAGGAAAGGCAGAGAGGTGCCCACACTGTCAGTCGGCTCCCAGCCACCCCGACGCCCTGCCCAGCCTTCAGCCTGCAGTCAACATGGCAGCACCGCCTGCCATCACTCCTGGGGCTCCCACTTAAACTTCCGCCAAGACATATGTGTCAGCTCTGGATCCTGGATCCACTCCAGTCCCAGTTCTCCATTCTGGCTCTCAAGCTGTAGAAAAGAACTCCACACACAAGAGTAGTCCCAGGGCTGGGAGATCACTGCAGACCGAGGGACAGCCACTGTGGGGGGCTGTCTTGTCTTCCTCTTGGATTCACTCCCAATCATGGTGGGCTTGGACATTTTGCACTCTTCCCAGGCCCCTGCCCCAAACCCTTGATCTTACTCCCAACATAGTGTTTTCTGTTTTCTTCAAGATGCAGAATTCCAGTAGTAGAGAGGACACTATCTCCTCTCATGTTCATGCCTGCCTGATTTGAATCTCAGCTCTTCTACTTATTGACTAGTAACTTTCATCAAGTTGTTTAATCTCAGGCTTCTGTTTTTTAACATAAGAATTAAGACATTTGCTTCTAGAATTATTGCAAGGAAAATGTGTCTAGCATAATACCTTGCTCAAAACAGCTATTGTAGTCCTTGCTGTTGTTGTTTACTATTATAAGATTTTAAGTCCTGTGCCCTCATTCTCACTTTGGCCACCTCTTCTTGGTCAATACTCTACTCTCTTGGACTTTCAGAATTTTAGAACTGGAAGTAAATTTAGAAATCTTGGAACTACGCCCCATCTCTTTTTTTCTTTTTACTGATACACAAATGGAAGCCCAGAAAATGGAAGAGACGTACTCAGGCAGTTTGCTCTACACCCCAAGTGTCCCATTGTCCTCCCTCTTTGAACCATAGCCAAAAGGTAGGAGCAGGGCCTTCCCTTGACTTTACAGACCTATCCAGATCACACACTATCATGCTCCCTTCTTTTCTGAAGGTTTCCTCGAGTAATATACAGCTCCAGCTTCTCCCCTTCCCTTATCTTATCTCCTCTAAACTATACACCTCTTAGCTTTCAAACTACTGGCTCTCCTGGAATTACAAAATCCATTTTTCCCCCCAAATAATTATTCTCTTCCAGGACACACATCTGCTTTGTTCGCTTTAACGCCTCACATGCCTATGTGAACAAAAAAGGGGTCACACAGTAAACCCGACAAGCTCAGCAGAGGCCAGCATGGCAAGCCTTATAAACTCAGAAACCAAAGTAACCACATAGGATGGTCTGAACATAGAAGTTCCTAACTACAAGTGGGTCATGGCAGGTAGTCACATCTTGGCCTGTAGCTTCCTTGACAATGGTCAATCCTTACCTTAAGTGAATTTGTCTATTCTTTTTGCATGTAAGATAATATGCCCTTGGAATGTCTGAATCATCTCTTTTTCCAGACCCCTCAGGGCACACCCCCGGCACCAGAGCAGGAGACCACAGAACCCCTCATTGCTGTCTTGTTCCCCACATACCATCTCTATGTGCTGTAAAGGTTAATTACTAAGTAGCCTGTTTCCAACAACGTAAAAGAAGTATGTGTCTCTCCATTTTATATTTTATCCAGTCCCAGATATGTTCCCACCTTTGCTTTCTCTCACCCACTTAATCTACCACCAATGGATTTCATGTAACCCTCTCTATGTCTTCTCCTTTGATTCTAATGTATAAAATAAGCTGCAAAACTGCCATTCCCCAGAGCATTTTATCAACCTGTTGAGATTTTATTTCCTGGTAATTATGGTCAGTTTGGCTTAAATAAACTCATTAAAGTTCTCTACAGGTTTGGACATTTCTAAAGCCGACACCTAGCACTAAGTAGGAACACAGTACTCAATATGTATTATATTTGTTGAATGAATGTATAAATGAATGATCAGAAACATCAGCTCCCCTGTCCTTGGGATCCTCTCCTTACTCTAGTGCTGCAGGATTAAGTCTGTTAGTCTTCTTTACTGAGCTGCTTTCACCATCCACCTCTCACAGTGGGGACTTTTGACTTGGTTTTGTCTGAATGCTTCCCATTCTCACACTGACGGTGGTTGATGTTCAGAAATGGGTGCTTGGCGCTGGACTCTCACTTCTTTGGAGCTGCATTTAACTGGTGGGTGCTCATTAACCACACAGATGGCTCACTATCACCCCAAACTTAATGTATAAATGCAAATTCTTCCTCACTCACTCTTACTTCTCCTAGTTCTACTGATATTAACATCTCTCTCCAGAATACTAGGGTTAAAATTTCCAAATGTCCTTTGACTGTTCCCTGGGTTTCCTTTCCCTTTCCCAATAATCTCCCACTAAACCTTGATAATTCCCTCAAATATTTCCTTTTCCTCTGCTTCACAGAAGCCCCACCACCACCCATAGCCATTCTTCTTGACCTTTGAAATTCTGATTCATTGTTCCCAAATATTAGTTACACAGTGAAACCGCCATGTCCTCCCAGGGTACATCAGTCCTAGTATAACTTCCTACCAGGTCTTACCCTCCTTTTATCACGTTTATCATTGCTTAGTCATCTGACTATAAACTCCATGAAGGAGAAACCGTCTCTATTTCCTTCATTATTGCCTTCTCAGAGCCTTACCCAGCATCTGGCACATGAAAATACCTATGCATACTTGTGAAATAGAACATGAATAAATAATTATTTACTGAGATCACTTTCCCCCACAGAGCTTTCATGCCCATTTTCATGTGGTCCTCAGAGCATCTTTTAAGCAGGAATGTTTATACTACTTCTAAAGAGATTCACCAAACATGCTTAAAGATAACAATGCTTGGGCATTCCACTTTCAGACATCCCCTCTCATTAGACAGCTTTTCTTCTTTCCAATAAACTTCTGCTTAACCTTTAAAAAAAAAAGATAAAAAGATAAAATGCTTTACACACTTAAAAAAGGGCTTATATTATTTGAGGAAAAAAGTGCTTGAGTAGAACCTGCAATTTCCTTATTTTGCCAGGTGAATGAGGTGTTCCTATGCTTAGACTGAGTCATATTTCTTTGAAAAATGAGTGTGCCATCATACAAGAAAGACCATCATGTACCACGGTTTCAGCTCTGGGCACGGTAGCCCAGTTTACTCAATTTCTCGGAAGGAAACACTGACACCTTGACTTGTTCTAAATCATTGACCTTCCTTCCTTCAGATGAGACCTTAACAAAACCACAAGAAATTGAAGAAGGAGGTTTCCTTCCAGATAGGCTGTGGGTGCTGAAGCAAGCGGTTCAGCATATGAAAGAAGCAAATATGTACCATCCATATCTGCCAGAGTCAAGCCGTTCTCTATCACAAATGTTTCTTCTCAAAGATAAACAAATAAAGCTCAGTTCTACAAAGTGTTCCACCCTAAGTTATCCTTCTGTTAAAGCAGTAACATATTAGATACTTGGGTCTCAAGAGCTGGGTTCAGAGAAAAACTAGTTTGGGCATATAAGTGATGATCATTAACATAAACAAGTTAGCCAAAGCTTCAGCACTGACAATAATATTGACTACAATTTTAATTAAAATAATAGAGACAGCTTTTTGAGCTATGAAGATTTATAAGTTCCTAGGTCACATTTTTTGTCCCTTATAAGCTTAAAATATAGAGTTAAAGAATAGTGCTACAAGTATTCAGCTATGCAAGAGTTTAATATAGATATATGTTTAGGTAGAATCTATTCCCCATAATAGTATATTACCACCTTATTTTCTCCTTTGCTCTAAGTAACAGTAATAATAGCAGCCAATATTTCTTAGCATATACCATACTAAGTGCTTATATATGAGGACTGTCCAGAAAGTATCCAGTCATGTAAAATGAAAAATAGAGGCATTTATGGCTGGATTTTTTTCGAGAAAGCCCTCTTATTTAATGTAATTTACAATCTCATCTAATTCTTACAATATATGTTTTATTAAGCCAGTAATATCTCCATTTTGTACTCATCTTCAGAAATTTTAAGTATTTTTGCCCACTTCCCTACTACTAACACATGATAGGAACAGAGTTTTCAATCCAGATCTTTCAAATTTACAATGTATCTCTAACTCTGTGATACACTGTCCTCGCACATGTCAGTTCTTTAGTCACAAGGTATCGAGACTTGGGTGCTAACTAGTATTTAGAAGAAGAAACAATCCACTTCAGAGTACAGTGTTCAGAATTAGACCTGCGTTTGAAGACTAGCCTAACCGATTTCTCTCTATAAACCTGTGAAATTTATTTCCTTCCAATTCCTCATTGACAAAGTGTGCGTGTTATATAGACAGTAATTTCTTCATTTACCCAGAAAATATTAGTAAGCACCTACCATACGCTAGGTATCATGTTGGATAACAGGGGTAGAATGAAGTAAGGGGAGAGTAATAGAGCAAGTTCTGGCCTTCACGGAGTGCACAAGGTAGATTTTCTGTATGTAGCCCAGAGCTCATAGCACTACAATGATATTATTTATTTGTTTGTTTGTTCGTTTTAATTGTTAAATTTATTGGGGTGACATTGGTTGGTAAAAATCATAGGTTCCAGGCGTACAAATCTACATTATACAATGATTTTTAAATATGAAGCAACTTAATATTTAAATGACTTAACACTCCTGACCAGAGAGCTTGCTAATTAATTCATTCATTTCCTTACGTTCACAAAAGACTCATTTTTCTCTTCTTAAGTCGTTCAACAAAGAGGCCCTGCTTAATCTGAATTTATAGGTAATAACTAGCTTATTCATTTACATAGACATTTGTTATTCAGGCACATTTCTAGAAAAAATTTGAGGTTTGTTAATTTAAGAACTTCTTAGCTGGTTGCTCATAGTAACAGTCTTTAGTGTAAATGACCAGCATAAGTCCTTAAAGAAAATGAAGCATTCCAGTGGCTTAGCAAACAAATAGAAAATAAACTGGACTTACTTCAGAAAAACTCACACAAGGTTTGATGATTCTAGTTTAGTAGGGATGGGGAAAATGATGGTGCTGAGAAGCATTTAACACAGAAGGAAATTTCCAGTGATCTCTGTTCCTAGAGAAGCAAGGAGGCCAGAATTCTACATCATCACTGAAGCCGGGCATCACCCTCTAGAGTGTGTGGCCAGCCATTCTTCACGGGCCTACTATAAACCATTCAACTCATAACAAGACACTGAATTCAGAGGCTGTCAGATGAAAGCTGGTGTCAGTTTATAAGGAACAAAAGCAAACCAAATTCCTTCCTGCTGTTAGGAAAATAAATTGCTTTAAAATGAAGTTAAACTAACTCATCAAATATAGATTACTCTTGGATGTTATTGTTAGTCATTCTTTTACCCATTCTTTATCAACTAATGTCTAGGGGGTCAGTGTTGATGTATCATTTATTCAAGATGTATATCTTGAATACCTCATTTTTTCCCTTGGGTCTCAGGAAGTAGAGTTCGGTGGAAATATCTGCAACTAAAAATACCCCCCAAATAAAGTACAATGAGTGTCATTTTGTGAGAGGCAAGAGAAACTTTAACAGAACTAGGCCAGGCCCTTTCTCTTTGAAATTAACATTAGGGCTCACGCACCTAAATAATTAAACATAAAAATTACAAAAACCATTCATTCAACAAAAGTACATTGAGGGGAAACTGGGATGGCTCAGTGGGTTAAGCACTCACTTTGCAGCCCTGAAGACCAAGGATCGAATCCTGGCCCCTGCCCATGCGAACCCATATGCTGAACTGGGGTGTGCTTCCCATGCAGGAGGCCCCCAGTTTGGTTCTCACCCTCACAGGTTCAGCCCCCAGCTCACAGGGGCATGCCATGAGGGAGGCCCCTAACCTACCTGTGTGGAATGAAACTATGTCCAAAAGTGATGACATACAACTATGGAAACTGCTCTGGGCCCTCCCCCTTCTCTCTGTCTGTGTCTGTTTCTGTCTCTGTCAAAAACAATGAAACAATAAATATTTTTTTAGAAAGTGTATTGAGCATTTAATAAGTTGTAAGCACTCATACTAGTAGCTGGAGGTTCATGATGTTAAGACCCAGGCTCTGCTACCTTGTGTTATTCACAGCCTTATGACAATTCAGCTCAATGTGACTGAAGGAAGTCCACACCTCTGCAGGAGCAGAGGTATAATCTGGTGGCAGGAGCATCTTATAAGGAGTTGACACAAATGGAGTCCTGAAGAATTAAATTACACTATTAAAATTTCTTTGACCTCTTCCCTCCTTAGAAAGAGCCCAAACCATTGGAACGCACTGGGCAAGTATAGAAGAGGGTAAATACTAATTTATTTGCTCCATAAACTAACACTGTTCTTGCCAGGCAGGCAAGTGGACTGTTTACATTATCATTAGATATCAGTACAAAGTGCTAGATGGTTCTAGGCAGCTCCACAAACAACATATTGAGGGCTCAGAATAGCCAGGCTGTATAAAAAGCAAGGACTTCAAACTGCTCAGTACATTAGGAACACTGACTGAAAGTAAGCAACTGTAGACACACCTTGTCATTAATATTTTCTGAATGGCACATGCTAGAACACCTTGATGAATTCAATACAGCTTAACATGGATTAAATAGAGCTGAGTCTGTGATAGAAAATAAAGGATCTTCAAAACTATCACTATCGATAAGGCACAACACCAAGTCCTTAACATTATACTCAGGGTCTGAGGAAACTTATTTTGGCGAATCTGCTTCTGGAGACAGTAATAATCTTGATATGTACCTAATTCTTAAAAAAATAAAAAAAAATTAACCTCCATAAGTCTATAATAGTTCATTCATTATTTCTTAATTTGCTAAAAATTCAATTGCATTTAACTTGAAGTTGCTACACAGTTTTCCTAAACTGTTTCAGAGTTTCAAAAAGAAATTAGGTGAAATAAAATACCATCAGATAAATATAAAGATGACAAATTAATCAATAACTGCAAACAAAATCTAGGGTTTGTCAGATCTCTTCTCTAATTTTGTATATAGGGAAGACTTATACCCCAATGCCAAATGTTTATTCAAAATTACAGAACAAATAGTTATGCTAGAGTAAAATAACATACTTTGGGTTGCCGTTTTTGGTCAGAAAATGTAGGAACTACTTTCCTGAATCCATATGAATGGAACCAAAATATACATGTGGGTCTGGCAACACCCCAAAGCAAGCTAGGCCTACAATACAGTTATACAAGCAAATACCTAGACTTGGTTTTTATAAGCAGAAAGCGGGTTTATTTAAAATCAACTTTATAAGCAATTTTTCTCTGCTTCCCTAGAACTCAGGAAGCCTACCCCCAGACCACCTTTACACAGAGATGAAAATTTTCACTTTTCAAAGATATATTCGGGTCCACAAATCCTTGTGACAAAAGCAGCAGGGCTTTGGCACATGTAAGTTCTTACTGAGTTTTTTGGCTTAACGCTAAAAGTATAAATAACCGATAATGAGCCATACATAAAACTGATTTGACTTGAAGTAGGGAGGATATACCCACTTCCTGGATTCCTTAAAGGGATATAAAAGAATAAAAAAGAAAACCAGAAATGACTTCATCTGCCCTAACTACATAAAGGATACTTTCACTTCTATCTATTTCAGGAACACAGATAACAGTGCAATTCCAGGCAAGGAGCTACCAGTACCATAGAAAAGAAGGGACCAATATCTCAAAGTCATTCAACTCTACCTCTTCCCTCACCATCTGAAATATTTATCTGTCTTCATTGGACAGATACAATCTCATTTGATTTTGGACACATTTGTGGCTCCCCTATACTGTGCATCCTTAGTTCTTCAAGGTTTATTAAAGGTAACACATACTCACTTAGATCCCACAAATGAGTATCAAAGGGCAAACACTATTTCTTTCTTCTGTTTCTGGAGGATCCCAGAAATAACTTGGTTGAATGCTTTGGAAGCAGTCAGTCCCTTGGAAATGCTTAGGCGAGGTCAAACAAGGAAAAGAGAGACAGTCCCTGGGCTTAGAGTCAGAAACCTGAACTTAAATCCAGTGCCATCACTACATGCCGTCATTTTGTGCAAGGCCTGGTGTCATCAAGGAAATACGAGCATCCAAGAGACTAGAGAATACTGAGTCTAACCCCAACTAGTTATTTGATCACCCAATAATATCAAGGAAAAGTAGTCTTCACCCTGAACTTGAACATCTCTTCTGAATTTTAAACTCAATATGCTTTTAGTTTCCTCATCTATATAAGAAAATATTTACTTCATAGACCTATTGTATTGAGGGACAAAAGATAACTAACTTCAGAATGCTGTCCATAAACTAATGACGGCCATTATGTTAATAAAGTCAAGATGAAAGGTTCATTCTAAATAGTCAGGTAAAACCTTGGCAAAGAGGGAAACCCTGCATGCTGCAAGCAAACACACAATCCCCGTTGCCAACCTCCTGAGTCTTTGAGCACCTTCATTGAAAACCTCACTGCAATCCAATTTCTACTTTACCAGAACAAAGGTGCAGTTTGCATGGCCTGGTTTCCTATTTCCCTACAGTTTTTTTTTCCCTTGCAAACTTTTCAAGATAAAAATTTATCACCCCAGAGCTCTGAGGATGCCTGATCTCCCTCCAGCCAAAACAGGCATCCGGTTTCTACAATAAATGAGATCATAGCATCCCTAGTAATGCTGCTGTCGATAAGAACCTGTCAGCATTTTCATTATAAAACCTTTTTTCTTCCTTTGGGCTGAAGAGACCAACCATAGCAATTTGCTAGGGAAATAGCTCCAGCAAAGGGCAATGCACAAAACTCAAGCATGGAGAGAAAACGTTTCATTTTACAGATTTTAAGGAAGGTTTATTTGGGAACTAGGCAGGCTGCAGAATCCCATGGGGCATTTCCTCCTGATGGTCATTTGGCCTTTTAAATAAAGAAAATAAGGTTTACTCATATGTATAACACTTTTTTTTTTAGGCAGCAGATGTCAGAAAAAAAGAAGGCTATCTACTGAATACCTTGGGGCTATAACAACATACACATTACTGAATCCATGTTCACAGGAAAGGTGCTTCAGGGCTTAGGAGTAGTCTCACAGACTCTGTGAGATAAAATAGCAGTGGGAGAGACCACAGAATTACTTTACAGAAGAGAAAATGGGATATGTTAATGACACGCTTGGGGTGATAAATAAAATCTTCTTAGTAAAATGAATGCACACTGCATACCCACTCCTGAATCTTTAGATGTGAAAATGAAAAAGCCTCTTGCTAGGCTATTTCATACTATGCTGATATAAACAGAAGTGAAATGAAAGGCACTGCATCTGAATGAGTAAGAGGAAGAAAACTATGAATATCTATTTAATGGTTACTATACATTAGACACAGTATCAACTGCTTTCTTACTTGATTGGTATAACAAGCCCACTAAGTACACCAAATCTACCCATTGTACAGATGAGAAAAAAGAGAAGTGAGAGAGCTTCCCAGAGCTAATGATTCAGTCATTCAACACCTTTTAATACTAACCTTTGCCCTCAAGACATGCTTTCTACTTCTGTTTGCCTACCCAATAGCACATTCAGGTTTAAGATTCACCAAGGGTATCTCTCTGCTTCATCCAGATGGTAGGATAAGATATAGTTTAACATTCTCTCCTTCCTTCATCCTCCATTCTCCAACTTACCTTCTTCCATCCAAGAAGATGGCATACCTTCAACGCCATGCCACTACTTTCTGGTATCATGTTCTTTTAACATTGGCAAAGAAGTGTTGTAGACCTGAGCCCAAACCAAACTCCTATGTCTTTCTGACCTATTCCAAGGCCTTGAAAAAATTAGATTAATTTCTGTTACCTCCAAAAAGCCTTCTCTAACTATACTAAAAGCAATTATTGATTCTTCTGTCCTCTCATTGATTGTAGTAGGGTTTCCCAACCCACTGAAGTATGAGACTACTTTTAAAATAAGACCTGCTTTGTGGATTCTCATTTCCTGAGTTGTACATATGCAAAGATAGTATCACATAGGAATAAATGGCTCCCTTCGTGGAGCTATTTTGAGTAGTATAGAAGCTCATTCATATAAAGTCCT
>PVKE010043471.1:0-13366 GCA_004027555.1 Craseonycteris thonglongyai | reverse complement strand
CTCTCTCCCTCCCCCCTCCTCCCCTTCCCTCAGGCAATCACCAAGCTATTGAGTGTGTCCATAGGTCTCTGTGTCTTTGTTACTTTCAGTTTTATATTCCACCTATAAGTGAGGTCACATGTTTCCTGATTCTTGCAGTCTGACTTATTTCACTTAATGAGATGCACTGTTCACAGTGGCCAGAACATGGAAACAACCAAAATGCCCTTCGACAGATGACTGGATACAGAAGATGTGGTACATTTACACAATGGAATACTACTCAGCGATAAGAAATGATGAAATACAGTCATTTGTGACAACATGGATGGACCTAGAGACCATCTTATTAAGCGAAAAAAGTCAGATTGTTTTCATGGGAGCAGAATCGGGGATTCAGTGTCTCGAGGGATAGGGTCATGGCTCCAAGGCCTCAGTAGCTAATCTCATTTCTTACAAGTTCCCAGGGCAAACACTCTCCTACCACGGGCCTCATCTCCTGACTGGACTCTGTTCTTATCATGGCTTTTCTCACTTTTGTGTCTGTTTCCAAACTACTCCCTCACTTCTAAGACTCCGCTCACTCCTTTGCTAAGCCCTAATGACTCCTAATGACACACAAAGCCTTCCAGCCTGACTCCTTCCATACCCAAAGCTGTATCCTGCCAAGTCAGTGCCATGACCCCTTCTTGCTTTGTTTTGGCATTAGCAGTCTCATCACAGGATTATCAACTGCTTTTTCCTTCTTCCCCACCATCGTTTTCCCCTCCACGTGAAGTCGCCTGCAGTTCTTCATGTTCTCCGGTGGGTGGCAACCGTCACAAACAGAATTCAGGCAATTGTGTTGCCTTGCTCAACACGACAGTATCCCTAATGAGAAGCACAGATGCCCCCCCAGCAGCTACCTCAGCTGATCTTGTCACTAATGAGAAACATTTGCTTCGTTGGAGTCAAAAATGTTCCCACTGTTATTGTTTTGTGAGGGGAAACCATCTGAATTGTTATTTAAAGTGATTCCATTTTCCAGGCCTTGCATGCTTAGAAGATCAGGAGACAGCAAAACAAAGCTCTTTATTTATTTTTTATTTTTTCAAAGACTGAGGGAGAAATCATGATTCTGTTTGCAGTGGTAGTATGGAATTTTCCTTTTTGCAGGATGGGGATAATGATACAATTTTGAGTAAGACCTTTTATCATTAAAAACAATGAAAAGGAGAGAATGTATTTAAAAACACGGAGTAGACTGCTAATTGAAAACAGAGGCATTACAAAACGGGGCATGTTGTTCAGGATTTAGTCTCTGTTTAATACAATGATGTGAGAGTTGGTTGCTTGATGAAATGGAGAAGTTGGTGCATTTGGTACCTGGACTTTTCTGGAATAATGATATAGGCGTACTTACTGAAGATATTCTTTTTCTGAGTTCATGCCTTGACTATTTGTTACCACTTACTAAGGCATCTTACTTAAAAAACAAATGCACCTCCTTTTCTTGCTGTGTCCCCCGAGAACTTTGGTTCACCAGTGTAAATTTTACTTCCCATGGGAAGTTTTCTTGGATCACCCAATGTCTAATGTTATAATACTTTTCCCTTAAACTGTCTTCACTTATGTGCACAAAACAAATGTAGTACAGTAGACTGTCAGTTACCAGCACCCATGGAGATTGGTAGATGCTGGATCGATGTACGTAGACTCTCCATTAACTAGAACTCATGCAACCCGATGCTCAAGCAACTGGCAAAATCCGGTTAACACAGAGTCTACTGTATAATGAAATGAGACTGAATTTGAACAAACAAATCAAAATGAGTACTTTTAGCATACATCACGCTCTTCAAAGAAACCGCTGTGGAGAGGCATGTACTTAATGATGATTTATCGACTTAAAATATTTTAAAGCTCCTCTTTTGGTCTTATTGCAGCGCCTGTTCTGAGGTTGCTCCATGGATCCTCAGTTCTTAGTTCTTAGTTCTGTGCTCATATTTTGCATTCCTGTGTAGCTCAGGCAGTCTTTATCTCATGAGCTTTGTATCACCATAAGAGTAACAAATGCACTAACAACCCCTTCTCTGCTCTCTCAGGAAGTTGCTATTATTCTCTCATTTGCACCTTCCATACAAGACCTTTCTCCTTAGTGTTGGTGTGACCTGGGAAATGAGTAATTCCAGTTACCTTTACACCACCTGCTGGTGGAGCAGATGGTTTTTCAATTTCTGTTAGTCTCACCATCTCTGAGGTCAGACATCTTCAGGACTGAAAACATCTTTTCTTTCTTCCTTTCTTTTTTTTTTTTAAGATTTATTTTATTGTTTTTGACAGACAGAGAGAGACAGAGAGAAGGGAGAAGACCCAGAGCAGTCTCCATAGTTGTACATGATTAGTTTTTGACATGGTGTCATTTCACACAGGTGGGTAGGGGCCAAGCAGGTAGGAACTGGGCTGGGGGCCTCCCACATGGGAAGCTCACCCCAGTTCAGCATATGGGTCCACACGGGCCAGGGCTGGGATTCGATCCTCAGTTCCCAGGGCTGCAAAACAAGCACTTAACCCACTGACCCATCCCAGCTTCCCCATGTTTTCGAATTTACTTAAGAATATAATATCTTGTCATCCCTGTAATCTCTCCCCATTCTTAATTTTATCATTTATTCTTAATTTTATCACATAGTTTTATCATGGCCTGCCACATTTTATTAGAGAGTGTTTTGACTCAAACATCACTTATCATATAATTTTTTGGCTAAAGTCAATCTTTTAATAATTTCCCATAACTAGAAACTGTTTGTTATTTTAGTCACTCTTAACACCTCTTATATTAAACTTCATCTGTACCTATTGCCTAAGTCAGATCAATTCAATTAAGTCAACTGTTTGAACATTGATGTGTAAGAAATGGTGTAACCTCACAAAAATATATCCTTTGCAAATACATTCACTCACTTATAGTCACCAGATTCATTCATTCAGTCAGTCATATAACCACCATTGCTGGAGCACATACTTAGGGGAGCCATTTATTTATTTACTTAGGGGAGCAAACAACAGGAAATAAGACAATCTGATTTACTCTCAGTGGAGCTTATTGTCTAGTAGGTTTCCACTTTGTAAGAAAATTAAAAGTAAAATACTGTCCAGGGAACCCCTGTCATGTGTCAGTTACTTTCACTGGATATATATCTAATCCTCACAACAATTTTTCAGAGTAATTTTTATTTTATTTCAATTTCAAAGATGGGGGAGTTGGGATTTGAACCCGAAAGTGCTGACCACGTAGCCATTTATTTCAATGTAACCAACCACATAATAGCAACCTCCCACCACAACACTTACCCAGATACAGGGGAAGCAGTTCACATCCATGTGTCCATATATACACAGGTACCACCATGAAGCACGAGTGACAGGCTCCCTTAGGGTTGCTGTGGAGTTAGTCACCAAAACCTCTGCTCAAGGTACATGTTAGAAGTTACTGAGATGGCTTCTCCGAGCCACAACAGGTCCAAGCCCACGGGACTCATCTTCACGGTGAACAGGCCTTGGTAATGCCTATTGCGGAATGTCCTTTCTTTGTCACTATGGAAGGAAGGGTTTCAAAGCCTCCTTGATTTTAGGTTAAAATGCTCAGAAGTCTCCAATTTTATTTAGTAACACTGTTGTCTTTGTCTACAAGCTTACCACCTATTTTTTTTTTTTTTTGAGCTGGGATTTACTGGAGACTTAGTGTGTATTCGCATGTTGGGTTTACCATTTAACACTTTAATCCCCACTGCCTCTGGGCTACACAAGCAACTTTTTGAACATAATTTGATTTTTAAAAAAGCACCTGTGAATTATTTTGAAACAAAGTGAGTCAAAGTTTAATTTATGGACCCTCAAGCGGGTGGGGCTGTTTAAACAATGAAACTATGTTTATGAAGATATAGTTTTATAGCAGCCACATAGGCAGCCTCAGCATTAAGAAGTGTCCAAGGCAGTGAGATCTTTTTAAATTAGAGCAATTTTCGGATATGGTTCACAGCCTCTGTAGTCTTTTTGGCTTTATCATAATTTATTATTCCAAGTCATGTTACGGACAGGAATATTCTGTGCCTTTTGCTCAATTCACACAACACAATTTACACCTCATTGTTCTAGTTAAGATAAGGATGAAAGTGGATGTTCAATTAAAAAGTTGTGTAGCAATGCGGAAGCTGAGATGGCTCAGCAGGTTGAGTGCTTGCTTTGTAGCCCCAGGGACTGAGGATGGAATCCTGGCCCCGGCCTTTGTGGACCCATATGCTGAACTGGGTTGTGCTTCCCATGCAGGAGGCCCCCAAGTTCAATTCTCACCCCCCCGAAACCTTCACCCTCGTTAGGCCCCTGACTTGAGGGGGTGTGCCTCCCATGGGGGTGGCTCCCAGCCTGGTTCCCACCCTGCTTGGCCCCCACCCACCCATGTGGAATGAAACCATGATGAAAACTGATGACATACAACTGTGGAGACTGCCCTGGGCCCTCTCCCTTCTCTCTGTTTCTCTGTGTCTCTGTCGAAAACAGTAAAATAAATCTTTTAAAAAAAAGTTGTGCAACAACCAGATAAAGAAAGGAAGGAGAGAGAAACTACATGCTGAATAAGTGACTTCAGAAGACAATGGTTAAAAAGAAAATCCTCCCGAACCCCGGAGGAGCACACTGGACAGTGTTTCAGTGTGGTGTGGTCGTGTTTGAATGGTTAAAACAGAGTCGACTCCTTTTAGCGTCTGTCAAAGGTCGTCTTTCCTTGAACTTGCCTCTTGGTTCTAAATTTCTGTCTTGATGAACCTGAAGGGTGTTTAACCCCCGGACAAGCTTGATGTAGTATACCTATTCATAGTCTAAGTTGTAAGCAACATGTGTGTCACCCACCATCAGATGGGAGCCCTTATTCCTCTAATACCTAGAGGTTTACTTGCTTGTATGCCTTGAAATCACAGCAAATCACAGAATTTCTGCAAATTCCTGGGGAACTTATGCTTGGATTATCTTCTTTGACAACTCTATTCATGTTTTTCTTTGGCTTACATTGCTACAGCCTAGATGTGAAACACAGACCTCTTTAGATTCTGCCCCACCCATCATAAAAAAATTATATCACACAAAGTATCTGTAAGCAGAGTTAAATTTCATTTAGGGAACTCAGTTGAATGGAGTTATATGAGTAGAGTTTGAATTAGATTGAGTTTGAATTGATTCACATATCCAATTGAGAAAGGTTTTAACTGAGTAGAGGTTGAGTGGAGAAGAATTTGATTTCAGTAGAGATTTAGCTGAGGGGAGGTTGACTTGAGAAGAGATAAAATTGTGAAAAGATAGAGTTTTATAAAGATCAAGTTCTACAGAGAATGAATTGAATAACTTGGCAGATGATTTTGCTAACTGATGGAAGAGGATCACATTTCACATGGTAAACAAATAAAGGAAGTCCATATTAAAATTTCCAGCATTGTTTTAGGGTTGTCTTTTGGTTTTTGGAAAAGAAAAAAAGAGCTTTTCTACATGGAAAGGGAAAGAAGGCCTCATTCACAAGGTATTCTTGCTCCGTTCTTCTTTCTGTCTCCCCTCCCCCATTCATTCTAACAGTTTCAGGCTCTGAACAGTTTCAGGCTCTTCTCTGATAGATCCTCAAGGTTTCAATTTACACTCCAATTGCTCATCAAAGTATTTCTCAGAGAGCATTCCATTCCTAGGAAGGTATGGTAAACCTGCTAAAATAATGCATTTCTCCCCTACTTTGTTACCGTTTATTTCACTAATTATAAATTACAAAATGCCTCTTCTCTCTTCTTGCTTTTTGGAACATGTTGAATAAAATGCTAGGAGTATGTTAGTCGATATGGACATGAAGAACAAAAAGGAAAACTCAATATTTACTCATTGGAAAACACTATGATATATTTGTATATCAGTCCATCCATTATATAACCTTCTGTGGTTCCAATCAACGAATTGGTCAAATTGACAATACTCGTTTGTTTAAATGGATGTATGCCAAATTGGTTATGATGAAAAGATGCTGCTGTTGTCCTGCACTGTGAAAACCTCACCCACCTAAATCTCTACATATAGATTTATGAAGTTTCCATATCCCATTTGGTTAGCGTGCAGAGTAGCTGAAATGACAGTTTTAACATTAGTTCTAAAATTTCAAAGTAAATGATCAGAACAGGTGCAGAATGATTTCTAAGTGCTTAGCACTGTGCTGGATGGAGAATCTTTCCGTTAGGGAGGTTGAGAAATTTGATTAGTGCAATCAGACATAAATACATTTTTTTAAAGATAATGTGAAAGAATATAAAATTAAGAATGAAATTGTGGGATAGTGCTCTATGCTTTAGGATTTTGGAGAAGAGGAAGGTTGTTATGGTTTAGTCCAACTGAATGTATAAGAGGCAACTGGAACTTCAACTGTTCCCACATAAGAGGGCTGGGCATGTTAGGTGAGGAGAAGGGTTTGGACAAATCTAGAGTTGCGGAATGGGTTAAATGAGGATGAGGAATAGTAAGGAGATGTGATCCATGGTAGAAGAGTACATCTTGGGGAGTATTACGGATTGAGGTCAGCTAGATAACCTGAGCATTAATTGGATTTAAGGCTGAATAGACTACTAAACTTAGTCTAAGAGAGCGTAAGAAGCTTCCAGAGAAGACTATAAACAAAGAAAGAATGATGAAATTGTTTAATTGTGGATACATTTATTTCACAGTGTTGCAGAGTTCCTCATTTGGTTCCACAATGCTCATAGTTCTTTCGACGCAAAAGGAGGGAGAATCATTTTTTTTACTTTCTAAATAACAATGGTGTGAAGCGAACAAAATTTAAAAGAAAAGCTTCAGATTAATTTGTGTTATATAATATGGATTAAAATAAAAATTGCGGTGGACTCTGGAACAGTTTTTGCTTGCCTGTGTCAGCTGAATTGATAGTTCACCTTGATGGATGGAAAAGATGCATCTGTCACAAATCTTTCCTTTAGTGAAGTTGAGAATCTGATTAGTGAAATCAGACATAAATAAAAGGTTTTTTTTACAATAATGTGAAAAACCATAAAAGTAAGGATGAAATTGAAATGAAGTCCATTTAAAATGTTACTTTCTCTTCAAGAGGAGCAGATTTATGAAGATTATTATATTACCTTTATTGGGATGACATTGGTTAGTAAGAATTACATGGTTTCTAGGTGTACAATTCTACAATACATCATCTGTGTGTTGCATTGTGTGCTCGCCACCCAGAGTCAGTTTTTCTTCTATCACTTGAAGTCTTTTGATTAGAGCATTCAATTCATTTACATTTAAAGTGATTATTGATAGTATGTACCTATTACCATTTTGTTACCCATATTTTTGTTCTTCTTTTGGTTGTTTGTTTTTGCCCTTCTTCTTAAAGACCATTTAACATTTCTTGTAATACTGGGTTGGTGGTAATGAATTTCTTTAGCTTTTTCTTGTCTGGGAAGTTCTTTATCTTGCCTTCAATATTAAATGATAGACTTGCTGGGTAGAGTAACCTTGGTTGTAGGCCTCTGCTTTTCATCACGTTGAATATTTCCTGCTACTTTCTTCTAGCCTGCAAAGTTTCTGTTGAGAAATTGGCAGACAGTCTTATGGGAGCTCCCTTGTAAGTGACTAGTTGTTTCTCTTGCTGCTTTTAGATTCCTCTTTGTCTTTAATCTTTGCCATTTTAATCATAATGTGTCTTGGTGTGGATGTTTTTGGATTCATCTTGTTTAGGACTCTGCATTTTCTGGCCTTGTATATCTATTTCCTTCAATAGGTTAGGAAAGTTTTTAGTCATTATTTCTTCAAATAAGTTCTCAACCCCGTGCTCCGTCTCTTCTCCTTCTGGTATTCCTATGATGTGAATGTTGTTACTCTTGATTTTTCCCCAGGGGCCTTTTAACTATCTTCATTCTCTTCTTTTTGTTTTTCTGATTGTGTGTTTTCTGCTACCTTGTCTTCTAAATCGCGGATTGGATGCTCAGCGTCATCTAAGCCACTGTTGATTTCCTCTAGTGTAGTCTTCATTTCAGTTATTGCAGCCTTTATTTCTGACTGGTTCATTTTCATGGTTTCTAGGTCCTTCTTTATGCTTACTGTCTCTTTGTTGAAGCTCCCACTAAGTTCCTTAAACATTCTTAGAACCAGTGTTTTGAACTCAGTCTCTGTTGGTTGCCTCAATTTGAGGTTTCTCCTGTTGTTTTATTTGGGACATATGTCTCTGTTTCTTTATTCTGCCTGCCTCTCTGTGTTTGCTTCTACATATTAGGTAGATCTGCATGTCTGTCAGCCTTTGCTGGGTGGCCTTATGTAGTATATGTTTTGTGTGGTCCAGTGTTGCAGTCTCCTGGATCTGTGTTTGTGTGTGCTAGGAGTGTTCCTTATGTGTGTTGTGTATATTATCCTCTTGTGGCTGAGCCTTGGTTGCTTTTGTCACATCAATGGATGGCATTGACTCCTAGGCTAAGAAGCTGTGAGGATTGACTAAGCCCACAGTGTGTGAACTGCTGTGTGGGGCTTACCCCTCAGAGGGGATTCAACCCAGTGGGTTCTTATGCCTATTGAGACTACCCTTTGAGTGTACCACTTGTGTGGTTGGTCAGGTAGTGCTCTGGTATGGTCTGAACTTGGCCTCTGGGTGTGCTGTTTCTGGTGTCTCTTGGGAGGGGCTCCTATGCAGGCCAGTTCAGCCTTGCCTGTGACTGGCCTGGGCCTACCTGGTAGGAGCTACAAAGTTACATGTGGTTGGTTGCTGTCTGTGCTGGACCTGGCGGCATGTGGGGGTGGCTTCGCTGTGAATTGAGGCCCACTGCCACCAGTATTGGGCCTGAGGCAGTTTAGCAAAGACCCTGGGCCGCCCTGGGTCTGTTGACACCTTTTGGCTTCCTGTAAGGCACAGCCATGGTGGGTTGACCTGGTGTCCCCAGTGCTGCAGTGCTAGCTGGTGGGTTGGGGTTCCAGGGAATCATGAAGCAGGGCCAATGGCTTTTAAAAAGTTCATATAGATTCAGTTGTTGCTCCAGTGCTGGGCCTGTGACCATTTTTGTAAAATGCACTGAGAACATGGCTGCCAGCCACCACCTGCCTTGGGCCTGTAGATCTCGGAGAGCCACCCAAGAGAAGCTGTAGCATAAGTTGTGCCTGACTGCCTCCCACCAGGAGTCCCACAGACTGCGGTGGGCCTTCCACTGCTGTCAAAGTCTTCCACAGCTTGTGGGGCGAGTCAGCTGCCCTAAAGCCGCGAGTGCCCGCAGTGATGCAGTACTAGCTGGGTGGGTTGGGGTCCCATGGAGTCACGTGCTGGGGGCTGTGGTTTTTACACAGTTAATGTTGATTCATTTCTTGCACCAGTCCTGAGCCCATGACCATGTCACCAAATGTCCTGAGAACACTGACCAGCCTCTGCTTTTCTCAGGCCGAAGATGCCCAAGAGCCACCCAAGAGAGTCTCTAGCACACATAGTGGCCGACTGGTCACAACCGAAAGTTCCCCAGGGCTCTGAGGCCATCGGTGGCTGTAACATGCTTCCACAGCTTGTAGGGCGGGTCTGGCCGTCCTGGAGCCGAGAGTGCCCTAGGCGACGCAGCACGATTGGGCTGGACAGGGATCCAGGGCGTCCCCCAGGTGGAGCTCACGTGTGCATTTCGCCAGACCAGTGGAGTCTCAGACTTGGCCCTTGGGGGAGGGTTCAACATAGAAAAGAGGGTGCCCTTCAATAGGCTACAGGTGGGGCAGGCTCCACACAGAGACAATGGCATTTGTCCTGCCAGCTCTTGCCCCCAGTCCACGCTCACCTGTGTTTTATCAATTACCATCTATCTCACTCTGTTGGCAATTAACCTCACAGCCTCTCTGCACATCTCTTGGATCATGGAATTTTCCAAGCATGTGTCTTTTTCCTTCTAGTAAGACTACAGGTTCCTTACTTTGTTCCCTATTACTCTAACTGGAGTCACATCCCGGAAAGGTAGGCTTCCTTCCTTCCTCCCTCCCTCCCTCCCTCCCTCCCTCCCTCCCTCTCTCCCTCCCTCCCTCCTTCTCGCTCTCTCTTTCTCTCTCTTTCTCTTTCTTTTTTTTTTTTCTTGTAGGACTTCTTACCATTTTGTTCAATTTTGTCTAAAAAACAGTGGAGCAAAGGCATGTAATATTTTTAAGGCACAGGAGAAAAAATTCACATGTTTTCTGTGGCAGCCATGTGGTGTACATCAAGTGCCCAGTTTACAAACTCTAATATAGAACATATTTGAAAAAACTCCCAGCTAATCCACACTGAGAATATCTATGTGCTTTTGAGGGGATTTTGGCAGAGGTATTTTTTTTCTGAAACAGGTGGTAAAGCTAAATTTGTTTGGTGCGCTTGATATACTTGGGGCCTGATATTAAAAGACTCCAGTGGCTGTAATAAACAGTTTTTCCTTTCTTTGTTTACAGGGAATTGGGGCTTTCTCTGGGGTGTTTGATTTCTGTTTCTGCCCCTAAGCAGGCTGGAAACCATTCCCAGCCTACGTTCTTCCACACGGACAAACAGCTGGGCTGGTTGCGTTTGGAAGACTTACTGCTTGGCTGTGACTTGTTCTGACATTTGGGTTAGAACTGATCTTAGCGATTCTTCCAGGGGGTTCATGGAAGCAAAAGCAAGCCATAGAATTTCTTCAAAATCCTCATAGTAAAGTGCTTTCCCATAGAGTTCGTGTTTGCGTGTCATAAGGTGGCAGAAAGGAGTGTAAAGGCATGGTCAGGGGCATATAAAAACATTGGAAGAGTGTCTAGTTGCTGGACATGAAAATCTTTCAGGTCTAGAGCAGATTATTCAGTGTTTGTTTGTTTCGGCTAAGGCAAATGTTTGGTCCCAAATCAGTTTGTGCTAGATAGACGGCGAGGCTTTCCTGTTGAGAAGTGTTGCTTGTTGAGGTCCTTGAAATGGGCCAGACCTGATGTTTTTCAAAGGGTAGATTTTAGACTGACTGCTGTTCAGTGCCAGCCCCCAGGTACTCCTGGGAACTGAGCTTTACAAATGCTTTTGGTGAGTGGAGTGAGAGGTGCCCATAACCAAAGAACCTAGTGCTGCTACATGGGACTTTAGCTGGGAAGCATCATTGACGTGGTATCATCTCATTGGGTTGTTTACAATAGTTGCTTCTCATAGCCGACCCGAATCCAGCTCTTACCTGCAACTGTCAGAATTGTGTGTGCATTGTTGAGGTTTGTGGAGCACCCATTTGTCCTGCTGGGTATTTATTGGTATTTTCATTCCAGATGGGCAGGTCTGAGCTTCTAGTGTGAGGTGGCACTGGTTTGTTCCAGTTTTATTGTTTAAAAGAAGGTGAGAGAGAGAGAGGGGGGCGGGGTGGAGTGCAGAACAGTCTCCATAGTTGCATATCATTAATTGTGACATGGTTTCATTCCACACAGGTGAATGTGGGGCCATGCAGGTTGGGAACTGAACCAGAACCTCTAGCGTCGGAGGTGAGAAGCTTTGCAACTGAGCCATCCTGGTGATTACCAGTTGCGTTGCAGTTCAACATATGGATTTTTATGGGCTGGGGCTGGGAATCAAACACTGATCTCTCGATTGCGAGGCAAGCGCTCAATTGCTGAGTTTTCCCAGCATCCTTCACTGTATGTTTATTTTAAAGTTTCATCCCCAGGGGATTTAGTGTATCATAAAGACAAAGTGATGTCTTCATCTTTTGCATCAATGTAGAGCTTCACCTGGTGACATGAAGAGTTAGACTTGAGGTGTTTGTGAAGGATGTTAGAGAGCTTGCATCGTTATGTGGCTTTGCCATGACCCCTTTTATCCTATCAAGAATTGCCTCATTGGTAGCCTTTGTCAGAAATGCTGTAACTTAGGATACTATTATTTTCTGGAAGTGAGAAGAGGGGTCAACTGCTTATGAATCTCAGAATCGGAAAGTGCTTCCTAAGCTTCTAAGAAGGAAGGGGCAGTTTCTGAACCTGTGAAGAGTGTTGTGGCCATCAGCAACGTGTGATGGAAACTGGTAAAGCTGAAGTCTCATCCTTCTGAGCTGTTTTGATTTCTAGAGCAAACCAGTTAGTTGAATCGGAGGTCTGGGTGTGCAATATATGCCTCTTTCCTAAGGGTTTTCAACATTTCAGTTGCTATGCATTCTCATTACACAAGTTGTGCATTTAACAATTAAAGGTTTATTCTTATTGGACTGCCTTGAATCAATTGCCAGACTGTAGCATTGGTACAGGTTACTAACTGTTGCCTGGATCTGTGGTCAAAGGAAACAAGGGCATACCAAGGAGAATACACGGGGGAGGCAGCATTCAGATGTGCTTGTGGGAAGGGACAGTGGAGGATCAATGAAGTTCTCCCTAACCCCTAAAAAGTATGGATGTTGATGGCCACTGAGGTTGTCATATAACTGATGGCCAGTTCTGATCTTGCTCTACTGAATTGCTTTCCACACCATGTATAGGGAAATAATTTGGTAAGTTGTGATGAACATTCTTTAAACATTGAAATCAACTAGGAAAGCGTAGAGTGTAGCACAGGTAGTAAGCAAAAAGCACAATACTTATTTCAATTATGTATCTCTAGATACATTGTGTGTGCTGAGTCATGATGTAAATGTTTTTTTTATTGTGGGCCATGGTCAAAAAAAGTTTGAAAGCGATTGCTCCAGCATAAGATGAGTTGTTTGTCACTGTAGAGTTGGTTTTCTGTGGTTTGCTTCTATTTTTCTCCAATCCAGATAAGACTATAGTGATGGGGAGGTAAGCATTTCTGTGTTTTGTAATCTATCTCTCTCTCTTTCACAATATGGATTGAAATCATCATAGAGCCTAGATAGTACAATCACTTCCATGCCACAAATAATTGTTGAGCATGAAATGTGTATAGACACTGTATTTGGTGGTTTGGGGGGTACATAAAACCCTTTGTTGCCCTCCCGAGGTTCATAACCTAGTGGTTATAGCAACAGATAAAATAATACACAAATAATTAAACAAAAGACTGACCGTGATAGAGAATATAATTAAATTTGATCCAATCATCATGAAGTACCATATTTTTTGGTATATAAGATGATACTTTTTTTTCCCCCTTTTATTTATTTATTTATTTATTTTTATTTATTTATTTTTTTATTGTTAAATTTAATGGGGTGACATTGGTTGGTAACAATCAGAGTTTCCCAATGGACAACTCCACATCACATCACCCATGCATCGCATTATGTGTCCAGCTCCCAGAATCAGGTCCCCCTCCAACCCGATATATCTGGTGCCCACACCCCCTCCCCACACAATGCTCCCTCCCCCCTCCCCCCCTCCTCCTTCTTCTCCAGGTAAACACCAAACCATTGAGTGTGTCCATAATGCTGGTGCCCTCTCC
>PVKE010043470.1:0-13366 GCA_004027555.1 Craseonycteris thonglongyai | reverse complement strand
CACAGGAGGAATACAACAGGCTGCCTGCCCATATGGAGACTGGCTGGAAGGCCCATCCAACTGACTACTATTTATGCAGGCATGGCCTGGCCCCACTGGGAGAGGACAGGAAGCCCAGGCAGGCCAATCATAGGCCCCTGGAGGTTCAGTATAGAGGGACAAGGGACTGTCTCGGCCCCATTCTTCCTCTTCTTCATCTGAATCTTCTTGCTGAGCCTGAAGCTCATCAGACTCTGTGTAGCCCTGGGCCAGGTGGGAATTGGAGAGCTCCAGTTCCAGGGTCTCTGCAGTGTCAAGAGAGCGGCTCCTCCTGTTGAGGGTCATAGCAGCAGGTGGAGGTCGAGGGTGCATTCCAGGCAGTCCTAAGTATCGAGGCAGACTGCTTACACCCCAAGGCAGGCCTTGGTAGAATCTGCTGTGGTAGTTGTTGAAGGCATATTTCTGGTAGTAGCCCAGCTCAAAAGCTTCCAAGGAGGCTGCAAGGTCCTCGTCATTGTGGAATTCAGAATTCTCTTCACATTTTCCTTCTCCATCCCGTTCCACATCAGCGATGTCAAAGGTTACCATGGGGGGCAGCTCAGGGAGGTTTTGAGTGAAGGATGAGTCAGAGTCAGAGCTGCAGGACATGCTAGAGAAGAGGTTCCCATTGCTGGTGAACTCCACGAGGGCCTGCGAGAAACTCACGGTGGCATTCCCTTCTACCTCAACCTCTTCTTCCTCTGGCTCCTCAGGGGGTGAATAAGTAGGGTAGGCCCTCCTGGGAGATCCCCCAAAATTTGCTTCTTGCATGTCTGGTTCAAACATAGCTTCACTCTGGAAGAGCTGCATCAGGCAGGTACTTTGATCCTTCTTGGAGCAGGTTCCCTCAAAACGCTTCTCCAGAGGACGAAAGTCCCTCCAGTCCGGCTCGCTGCTCGACGTCACAGGGAAAGCTGAGGTGGTTCCCCGGTGGGAAATCTGAGAGGCCCGCGATGACCCTGCCACCAGGCCCATCACTGATGGGCCTAGGGGCCTCATCTGATATTCCATAATGGGCTTCTCTTTCCGTGCCTGGACCTCTTGGACTCGGGCCTCTCGAGCACAAGCTTCTTGGGCCTGGGCCTCTCTAGCACAGGTCTCTCTGGTACAGGACTCTTGGGCTCGGGACTCTCTGATGTGAGCTTCCAGGGTGTGGGCCTCTCGGGCATGGGCCTCCCTAGTGTGACCTCCTTGAGAATAAGCTTCCCTGGTGTGAGCCTCCCGGGCACGTGCTTCCCAGGCCTCTTGGGCCTCGAGCTGCTCCCGCCGAAGCTCCCAATACAACAATTGCTTCTGGATGGTCACTAGCCGTTCTTCTTCTGTCTCCATTGCCCCAGGTGGCCGAGAGGAAGAAAAGGCCTCAAAGTTCAAGAATGGGTTAAATATCTCAGAGCTGTGACCATGGAGGTCATAAAGACAATCATCCCCAGGTGGGGAGTTCTCAAGACTATCATCTGGCTCATAGAATTCATAGAGGGCATCTCCACTATAACTGTCTCGAGGAAGGCAGTCCCTGCGGACAAGCCCCAGGGCCTCACCTGAATCATCCTCAAATCCAGGTGTGGTGGAGTCATAGTAACCCTCATCACTATTGGGGGCAGACTCTTGCTGGTCACTCTGAGGAGTAGAAAGGTCCCCAGGATAAGACAGAACTGGGTCAAAGAGCATATAGCTGTGGTGACCTGGAGATGTGGTGGGATGGTAGCCTAGATTCAGATTGGGTCTTGGGTACATCTGAGCACTTGCCCATAGATATTCTAAGTCATCATCTTCTTCCACCTTGACTTCCTTTCCTTCTGCCTCTAATTCTACCTCCTCTTCTTCCTCTTCTTCCTCATCATCATCATCTGGCAAGGCCATTTCCTCCCCACCTCCTTGGTAGGTAACCAAGCAGGAACTTCGCTTAGTCCCATCTCGATTGGCCCTCTGGCCTCCAGAAGCCATACTGTCTGTCATACTATCCATGTCCTGCTCTGCTATAATGTCACCACAACCTGTCAGTGAGTCAAAACTTTTCAAGGATGTAACATCTCCAAACAGGAGGCTCAACTGGTCCCCCATGGGGCCATTGGGTGGATTTACCTCTCCTACCACCATCTTCTCCCCTGTTTCTGGGCTGTGGAGCTCCTCTGGGCAACTAGATTCAGGTGCAGGCTTGGGCTGCAGCAGTGCTGAGGCACACACCTCCATGAGGTTCTCTGGATCTTTACATGCTCTCTTTTCCATGGCTGCTGAAGAAGGCTCTGATGCTAAAGAAACTTTAGGCCCAGGGGCATCTTGGGGGTTGGTACTTCCCTTTTGGGGGACTTGGAGAGTTTCCTCAGCATGGGACAGAAGGGCTGAGCTCACATGCTCATGAGGTCTGGCTCTGGCCCCCTCTGGTCCCTTGGCCCCTGGCTCACTTTGCTCAGCCCCAGAGATCTTACTCTTCCGGTGACGGCGAATACTGCTGAAAAAACCTTTCAGGCCTTTCTTTGGCTTGGGCACAGAGGGAGTCTTCTCAACCCCAGCTTTCTGTGTGGCTCCAGCCACAGATGCCTTGCATCTGGACCCTGTCTCCAAAGCCCCATGGGCACTCTGGGAACTGGGAAATTGACAGGGTGACTCAGACAAAAGTAGTGGGAGGTCTGTTCCTTCACTGACAATGTCTTCATGGCTATGGACTGCTTCACTCAGGCCATCATGGGTCCTGCTCTTGCTAACACCCTTCTTGGAGCTGCCTTTCCCAGAACCTTTGTTCCGTCCCCCTCCAAAGAAATTAGGCAAGGTACAGATGCCCTTCTTGCCACCAAAGAGTTTCATGGCAGTTTTCTTCAGCCTACCTGGGCCAGATGAGGGTGGCTCTGATGCTGGCCCTTCTGTTGTCTCAGATGCCTTGTTCTTGGCTCCTTTCTCTGTCCCTCGGTCCTGGGTGTCCACAGAGGCTGCTGCTCCCTTGACTTGAAGAGCTTCATCCTTTTGGGTCTCCATAGTAATGGGGACAACCCAGATATGTTCAGGTGAAAATGCAGCCTTCTTGCTTACTGGCACTGTTACAACATCATCAGTCAGGAAGCATCGTAGGTGACTCTAGAGGAAATGAGAGAGATAAAGACAGACACAGTACTGGTGAGCAAGCATCCATGCAGAGTCTGTTTTCACAGGTGTCTGGTTTCAGGCTTGAGTGGAACCAGAAAGAAAGAGAAAATGTAGGAAAAATGTTAATGCACTCCATATGCTTGGCTTGCTGGGCCAGCCTCCTCTGGGCCCCAAAGCAGTGAAACTCTACACTAAGCAACAGGCAGCTACCACCCCTACCTGCCTTGCTGGATCTACTCCCTTCAGGCTACCTTAATCTCAGGGGAGCACTAAGCAAGGGGAACTGCAGATGTAAGAAGGTCTACTGGTGCTATTGGCTGTGGGAGGAATTATCAGAGAGGGTAGAGTAGGAAGAGGCAGAAAAGGCAGGACAGAGGTGGTCTCTGATGACATAAAAAAATTTTAAAAGCTTCTGGCAAAATAGTTCATTTCATTCTCACTGAGCTCTGCAGGGTCCAGTCAATTTTACATTATGCTGGGCTCTCCCTGGCTTTTTGCCTGCAGCTGGAAAGAGAAATAGCCCTGAAATTTCACCTCCTCCCCTCAGGCTCCCTCAATTTCCTGCAGGATCACACTAAAGGACTTGCCTCACAGACCCACATCCAGAGCTACAATGCAGGATCTGCTAAGAATACATGGTAGCCTCAGAGAAAGTACTCTCTGGGTTTCACTATCCTCAGTCCAAGCAATATCTAGATAGGGTTAGTCTAGGTCAGACTCTCGATTGACTGTCCTGCTGGGAAGAGATTTTAATGTGGCCCTTGGCAACTGCAACCACCAAGTCCCACTTCAGAACCATGAGACAGAATGATTTTTCTCAACTCCTGTCATTATTTTGGCTCCCACCTATCAACGTAACTCCTTGAAGGCACAGCTCTACATGATTCATGTTGCTGGCCTGGTAGTTAGGCTCTCAAGGTCTATTTAAACAAATAAACCTGCTGTTAGGCACAGCCTTCTGATCTAGGCTCACACTCCTTCAAACATCCAAATGCCACAGAGATGGAGTAACAAGAAGGGCTAGCTATGACCCACCCCTAGCTACAACACATGACCCACCTCCCAGGTCCAACATATTCACTCCAGTGACTATAGCTTGTCAACTGCTGGATCTGTGATCAGTCTGCTAAAATGCAATGACCCCTTCTTGGAAAGCCCTTGAACACTGTGTCCCTTCTCTATAGAGTAGCCACCAGCAGACAAGGAGCTAGGATAGGGAAGGGAGGCAGAACAGCTGAAGACAGCCAGAACACCTGAAGACAGCCAGAGAGATAAGTAAGTATTGCTGTACTCTTGGGAGCAGCTGGCCAGCACTTTATCCCTGTGGTTGGTGGCCAAGGTAATAAGACCTACATATTCACCTCCAGTTGGAGATTATAGAACAGCACTGGAGTTGGTGAGAAGCAACCAGCTACACTCTAGCCACTGACTTTATTAGAGGACCTTTCCTAGAGCCCCTGATCCTATCTTGCAAACATTAATTTTGTGCCTCGTGCCTCGCTTGGCTTGATATGTGAATCATTAGTATGATTCAGGCTTCCATCAGGAGCATTCTGAAAAAAATTAATATTAAACATGGAACAATATAATGGCTAGATATCCAGAAAATAGAAGAGACAAAAACAATTGCCATTTGCTCGGGTTAGAATTTTTCTTTTTTTCCCAATGTGACATATTTTTTACATGACATTATTCTAGCTCAGCCTTGCAAGTGATAGCCTCACAATAGACAGGGCCATGCTCTTCCCCACAAATACACAATCATACAACCAGTCAGAGTCTTCTGCCATCGAGTGTGATGGGCATGGGCCTTACCTGAGGTGACCAGATGTCCTGCTTTTGGCGGGACAGTCCCGATTTTTGGAAAGAATGCATGACAAGCTAGGGAACAGCGGGAGATATACCAAATTTTTAATCAAGAACCCCCCCTCCCCCCCGGTCAATGGTGTCCTGCTTTACCAATGTTAAAATCTGGTCACCTTAGCCTTATCATGTATTTGAATCCCCCATTCTCTCCAATGCACAGACATTTTTAAATTATGGAATGTGAAGCTCCTTTTAATTAAAGTATAGTTGACATACAACATTATAGTACTTTCAGGTGTACAACAGTGACTTGACAATTATATGTCTTACAAGGTGATCACCATGATAAATCTAATAACCATGTCACTGTACAAGGATATTGTGATATTACTGACTGTATTTCCTATGCTGTGCCTTATACCCCCATGACTTATTTATAAGTTTGCACCTCTTAATCCCCTACACCTTTTTTGTACATTCCACCCACTGCTCAGCACTCTGCCAACTATCAGTTTGATCACTGTATCTGAGTCTATTTATTTTGTTTTGTTTATTTGTTTAGCTTAGATTTCACATATAAGTGAAATGACACAGTATTTGTATTTTCTCTGTCTGACTTCTTTAACTTACCATAATACTCTCTTGGTCCATCCATGTTGTTGCAAATGGCAAAATTTCATTCTTTGTTTATGGCCAAGCAATATTCCATTGTGTATATGAACCACATCTTCTTTATCCATTTATCTATGGATGAACACCTAGGTGTTTTACATATCATGGCTATTGTAAATAATACTGCAATCAATATAAGGGTGCATATATCTTTTCATTTTTTATTATTAAATTTATTAGGGTGACATTGGTTAGTAAAAATTACATAGGTTCCAGGTGTACAACTCCATAATACTTTATCTATGTATTACAATGCGTGTTTACCACCTTGGGTCAGCTTTCTCCCCATCACTATATATTTAGTTCCCCCTCCCTCCTCTTCTACTCCCCATGCCCTTACCCTCATATAACTACTAATCTATTGATTGTGTCCATGAGATTTTCTTTCTTTGTTGCTTTCAGTTTTATATTTTACATATGAGTCAAGTCACATATGTTTCTTAGGTTTTTTTTGTCTGGCTTATTTTGTTTAGCATGATGATCTCAATTTCCATCTATGTTCTTGAAAATGGCAGTATTTCATCACTTCTTATAGCTGAGTAATATTCCATTGTGTATGTACCACAGCATTTTTCCCCAGTCATCTATCAAAGGGCACTTTGTTTCCACTACTTGGCCACCATGAACAGCGCTGCAATGGACATTGGGGTACATATGTTTTTATAGACTAAGGTTTTCAAGATTTGGGGGTGGATATCCAGTAGGGAGATTGTCAAGTCATATGGTAGCTCCATTCCCAGTTTTCTGAGGAACCTCCATAATGTCTTCAAAAGTGGTTGTACCAAGTTGCATCCCCACCAGCAGTGTATGAGGGTTCCTTTTTCTCCACAGCCTCTTCAGCACTTGTTCCTTGTCTTGTTGATTATAGCCATTCTAACAGGTGTGAGGTGGTATATTATTGTGGTTTTGCTTTGCATTTCCCTAATTGCTAATGATGTTGAGCATTTTTTCATATGTCTATTGGCCATTTGTATGTCATCATAGAAAAAGTGCCTGTTTTTGTCTTCTCATTTTTCATTTTTTTTTTAAGAAATATTTTTATTGAGAGAGAGACTGAGAGAGACAGAGAGAAGGGGGAGGGCCTAGAGAAGTCTCCATAGTTGCACATCATTGGTTTTACTCCACAGGTGGGAGGGGGTTGGCGCAGGGCAGAAACCAGGCTGGGAAGCCTCCTGCCTGGAGCTTGCCCCATTGGGAACTGAACTGGGGACACACCCCAGTTCAGCATATGGATGTGCATGGGCCAGGGGCAGGATTTGATCCTTGGACCCCAGGGCTGCAAGTTGAGCACTTAACCCACTGAGCCACTCCAGCAACCCCTTCTGCCCATTTTTCAATTGGGTTGTTTGCTTTTTTGTTGTTGAGTTGTACGAGTTCTTTATATACTACAGATTTTAGACCCTTATCAGAGGCATTGTTTGAAAATATTTTCTCCCATTTGGTTGGTTGCCTCTTTGCTTTGTGGATGGTTTCTTTTGCTGTGAAGAAACTTTTGAGTTTGAATTGAAGGAAAGCACCACAGCATAATAAAAACCATATATGATAAACCCTCAGCTAATATTATACTCAATGGGGAAAAGCTGAAGTCTATTCTCCTAAAATCAAAAACAAGACAGGAATGCCCCCTGTCACCGCTGCTATTCAACATAGTACTGGAAGTTCTAGCTAGAGCAATCAGGCAAGAGAAAGGAAAAATATGTATCTGAATTGAGAGAGAAGGTGTCAAAATGTACTTCTTCGCAGATGACATGATCCTTTATATATAAAATTCTAAAAATTCCACCATAAAACTTTTAGGAAAAAATTACAAATACAGTAAAGATGCAGGATACAAAATCAATGTACAAAAGTTAATTGTATTTTTATATGCCAACAACGAAATATCAGAAAAGAAAATGAGAAAATCAATTTCTTTTGCAATTGCTACAAAAAGAATAAAATACTTAGGAATAAACTTAAAGAATGTGGAAGGACTTTTACACTGAAAACAATAAGACACTATTAAAAGAAATTGAAGAAGAAACAAAGAAATGGAAAGGTATTCAGTGTTCATGGATTGGAAGAATCAACATAGTTTAAATGGGCATATTACCCAAAGCAATAGAGAGATTTAATGCAATTCTCATCAAAATTCCAAATCATCAGATTCATATAGAACTACAAAAGGCCCCAAATAGCCAAAGAAATCCTACAAAAAATTAATAAAGCTGGAGGCAACACACTCCCCGATTTCTATCTGTACTACAAAGCCTCAATAATCAAACCAGCTTTGTATTCACAGAAAAATAGACAGAGACCAATGGAACAGAACTGAAAATCCAGAAATAAGCCCATATATATTTGGACAGATAATTTTGGACATAGGAGCAAAAAATATACAGTGGGGATAAGACAACCTCTTCAGTAAATGGTATTGAGAAAATTGGAAAACCACATGCAAAAGAATGAATCTGAACTGTGATCTGTCACCATATACAAAAATTAACTCAAAGTGGATGAAAGAACTCCACATAAGACCTGAAACAATAAACTGTAGAAGAAAACAACAGTACTAAACATAAAGACCTTGGGTTCAGGGAAGACTTTATGAACCTGGTCTCAAAGGCAAGGGAAGTAAAAGCAAAAATAAATGCATATATTTTTTCGAATTAGTTATTTTTCCCCTTAGGATAAATACCCAGAACTGAAATTGCTAAATTGTATAGGAGCTCCATTTTTAATTTTTTGAGTAACCTCCATACTATTTTTTATAGTGGCTGTACCAATTTACAATCCCACCAACAGTACACAAGGATTTCCTTTTCTCTGCATACTTGCCAACACTTATTTCTTGTCTTTTGATGACTTTCATAGGAATGTGGTGATAGTATTGTGGTTTTTACCTTGATTTCCCTAATGTTTAGTGATGAGCCTTTTCGTGTGTCTGTTTGACATCTGCATGTCTTCTCTGGAGAAATGTTTAGTCAGGCCTTGTGACCATTTTTATTTAATTTTTTTTTAAAGATTTGTTTTATTGTTTTTCACAGACAGAGGGAGGCAGAGACAGAGAGAAGTGGGAGGGCCCTGAGCAGTCTCCATAGTTGTACGTGATCAGTTTTCAACACAGTTTCATTTCACACACGTGGGCAGGGGTCACACAGGGTGGGAACTGGGCTGGGGGTCTCCTGCCTGGGAGGCACATTCCCTTGAGCCAGGGGCCGAACCCCAGGGGGCAAGAACCAAACTAGGGGCCTCCTGCATGGAAAGCGTATCACAGTTCAGCATATGGGTCTGCATGGGCCGGGGCTGGGATTCAATCCTCGGTCCCCGATGCTGCGAAGCGAGCACTTTACCTGCTGAGCCATCCTGGCTTCCCGATTTTGCCCATTTTAAAATTATATTATTTGATTTTTTGATGTGTTGTACTTTATATATTTTGAATATTAATCCCTTATCAGATATATAATTTGCAAATATTTTCCCCCATTCAGTAGGTGGCTTTTTCGTTTTGTTGATAGTTTTCTTTGCTGTTCAAAACCTACTTGGTCTCAAGAAGTCTCATTTGTTTTTTACTTTGTTGCCCTTGCCCAAGGAGACACATTCAAAAATATATTTCTAAGACTGATGAAAAAGAGTTTACTGCCTAGGTTTTCTTTTGGTTTTCTGGTTTCTCCTCTTACATTTAAGTCTTTAATCCATTTTGAGTTTATTTTTGTATAGGTGTAGGAAAATGGTCCAGTTTTTCCAACACCATATTGTAAGAAAGTGGTCCAGTTTTTCCAAAACCATGTATTGAAGACTTTTCTTCATTGTATATTATTGCCTCCTTTGCTGTAAATTGAATTGATTATATTAGCATGGGTTTATTTCTGTGCCAGTACCATACTGTTTTGATTATTAAAGCTTTGTAGTATAGTTTGAAATCAAGCAGAGTGAGGTCTCCAATTTCAATTTCCTTTACTTCTGCTCTGGTCTTTATTATTTTCTTTCTTCTATTAACTCTGGGCTTTGCTTGTTATTCTTTTTCTAATTTTTTTAGGTGTAAGTTTAAATTATTTGTGACTTTTCTTGTTTCTTGAGGTAGGCCTCTAGTGCTATACTCTTCACCCTTAAAAAGGCTTTTGTTGTGTCCCATAAGTTTTGTAATATTATTTCCATTTTCATTTCTCTCAAAGTATTATTTTTCCTCTTTGATTTCTTCAGTGATCAATTGGTTGTTTAATAGCATGTTGCTCAGCATGCCACATGTTTTTTTTTCCCCCAGTGTTCCACTTATAATTGATTTATAGTTTCCTACTACTATAGTCAGAAAAGATGTTTGTTTTGATTTCAATCTTCTTAACTTTCTTGAGACTTGTGGCCTAACATGTGATGCATCATGGAGAACGTTTCTGTACATTTGAAAAGAATATGCATTGTACTATTTTTGTATGTAATATTCTGTTCATATCTATTAAGTCCATCTACTTTGTTACTTAAGGCCAATGTTTCCTTGTTGATTTTGTCTGGATAATCTACCCATTGATGTAAGTTGAGTATTAAGTCCCCTACTATTATTGTATTACTGTTAATCTCTCCATTTATGTCTGTTAATATTTGCTATATGTATTTAGGTGACCCTACATTGGGTGCATCCATGTTTACAAGTGTTATATATAGCCTCCTGTTGGATTGATCCCTTTATCACTATGCTTTACCCTCTTATGGTCTTTGTTTTAAAGTCTATATTGCCTAAGTATTGCTACTCCAACTTTTCATTTCCATTTGCACAGAATATCATTTTCTATCTCTTCACTTTCAGTCTGCATCTTTAGATCTGAAAAGAGTCTCTTATAGGCTGCATATGTGTGTGTGTCGTATTTTTTATCCATTCAGCCACTCTATGTCTTTTGAATGAAGTACTCAGTCCATTTACATTTTGAGTAATTATTAATACATATGTACTTATTAACATTTAGTTTTCATAATGGTGTTATGAATGGTTGGTCTACAACATTTACTATATATGTTTGCCTTCACTATTGAGATTTTTTTTTTCTTTCATAGATTTTCTTATTTCCAGTTTTGTCCTTTTCTTTTCTGCTTAAAGAATTCCCTTTAGTGTTCCTTGTAATGCTGGTTTAGTGGTAAGTAACTCTTTTTGTCTTTGCTTATCTGAGTAACTCTTTATCTCTCCAATTCTGAATAATAATCTTATTGGGTAGAGTATTCTTGATTGTAGGTTTTTTTCTTTTCTTCACAATGAATATATTTTGCCACTACCTTCAGGCTTTCAAAGTTTCTGCTGAAAACCCAGCTGATAGTCTTATGGGGATTCTCTTGTATGTAACCAGTTGTTTTTCTCTTGCTGCTTTTAAGATTATCTCTTTAACTTTAGACATTTAATTATCATGTGCTTTGGTGTGGGTCTCTTTAGGTTCATCTTGTTTGGGACTGTCCTTGCTTCCTGAACTTGGATGCCTATCTCCTTCACCAGGTTAGGGAAGTTTTCAGCCATTATTTATTTTTAAGATTTATTTTATTGATTTTTGACAGAGAGAAACAGAGACAGAGAGAGAGAGAGATAAGGGGGAGGGCCCAGGGCAGTCTCCATAGTTGACATTAGTTTTCCATATAGTTTCACTCCACAGGTGGGCACAGGGCTGCACAGGGCTGCGCAGGGCAGAAACTGGGCCAGGAGCCTCTCACATAGGTCCCGGCAAGAACTGAACTGGGAGCACACCCCAATTCAGCATGTGGGTCACATGGACCGGGGCCAGGATTCGATCCTTGGTCCCCGGGGCTTCAAAGCGAGCGCTTAACCTGCTAAGCCATCCCAGCTTTCCCTCAGCCATTATTTCTTCAAATAGGTTTTTCGTCCTTTTCTCCCTCTTTTCTCTGTCTGGGACCCCTATCATGCAAATCTTAGTATGCTTGATGTTGTCCCAGAGTTCCCTTATGCTCTCCTTATTCTTTTTTTTTTTTTAATTTTGCTCTTCAAGTTGAGTGAATTCCACTATCCTGTCTTTCTGATAGCTGAGACATTCTCTGCATCATCTGAAATGCTATTGATTCCCTATAGTGTATTTTTCATTTGTTATATGCTTCAGTTCAGATTGGTTCTTTTTTTTTTACTTTATTAAAATACTGAGTTTACTTCACACATATGTTTTTGTCTCTCTACCACTTCCATATGTCTGACCACCACTACTACTATGCCCTATCATAACATTCCATACATAATTAAAACCATGCAAAGGGTGGAGTTCTATCTTTAAAAACTAAACAGGCATTTTGGACAACACATACTTGGCAATGGAATCTGAACATTTGTCAGACATGGTAGAGAAAAGTTCTCACTCTGCATTATCAAAAGGACAACCAGATATCAACTGTTACAGAAATGAAATAAGATGGAAAATTTTAACAAACTGTTTAAACAATTTTCTTAAAGAGACTTCCTCTACTGCCAGAGATCTTGAATAGCCTGGTCAGTCATTTGGAAGCAACTCTTCACGTAATTGATAAGCTTGGCTTCCACTTTGGGAAAAGAACCACCTTTTTCTATACTTGCTTGCATTTTTGCATTAATTTTTTATACAGAACTAGGTCCTTTTGGTGCTTTAGGAGTTTTTTACTGTTTTTTGAAGGATTCTTGACCTTTTGATCTTAGTGTTGATGATTTTGAGTCTTTTCTAATCAGGTTAGATTTTGTGCATTTTTGGCTGGAGTATCTCATACAGATTTCTTTACTGGCGCTTTTCCTTCAGCTTCTTCATCATAATCCATATCATCATCATCTTCATCATTGTCACCATCACCATCCTCATCTTCATCAGCCTCAAGTTTAACTTTTATTCTGTGGAACCTTTCTAGGACTTTCAGGGGCAGAACACTTTCCAGATATACTTAGGAGTTTCACATCTTCCTCCTCCTCATCTTCTGACTCTGCATCTTTCTCCACAGCTACTAAGTGCTGTCCACTAATATGTATAGGTTCTGAGCCACATTTAAACCATAAAACCACAGGTGGTGTTATTTCAAAGCCACCAAAGGAAACCATTGGGAATACAAACATTTTCAAAGTTGCCAATGTTACTTTAATTGAACTGCCTTCATAATTCATTGCCTCTGCTTCAATAATGTGCAATCCATCCTTTGTACCAGCCCCTAAACTGACCTTTCTTAAAGATAATTGGTGTATATTTTTTTCATTATCCGCCTTAAAGTGATAATCTTCATTGGCCTTTAGTTCACAACCAAAAATATAGTTCTTCCATTTCTTTGTGTCTTCTTCAATTTTTTTTTAATAGTGTCTTACAGTTTTTCTGTGTATAAGTCTTTCACATTCTTTGTTAAGTTTATTCCTAAATATTTCATTCTTTTTTGTTTTGATCGCAAATGGTACTGTTTTTCTCATTTCTTTTTCTGAAGTTTCGTTGTTTGTATATAAAAATGCTGTGGATTTTTGCACATTGATTATACATCCTGAAATTTTACTATATCAGTTTATTATTTGTAATCACAGCTCTATTCACAGTGGCCAAGTCATGGAAACAACCAAAGTGTCCTTTCATAGATGACCAGATAAAGAAGTTGTGGTACATTTATACAATGGACTACTACTCAGCAATAAGAAAAGATGAAATACAGCAATTTGTGACAACATGGACGGACCTTGAAAACATCTTAAGCAAAATAAGTCAGACGGAAGAATCAAGAAACATATGACCTCACTTATAGTAGAATATAAAACTGAAAGTAACAAAGAAACAAAAATTCATGGACACAGTCAATAGTTTAGTGGTTACCTGAGGGTAAGGGGGGAGGAGGG
>PVKE010043469.1:0-13366 GCA_004027555.1 Craseonycteris thonglongyai | reverse complement strand
CTTTATCAGAGGCATTGTTTGCAAATATTTTCTCCCAGTTGGTTGGTTGCCTCTTTGCTTTGTTGATGGTTTCCTTTGCAGCGCAGAAGCTTTTTAGCTTAATAAGGTCCCATTTGTTGATTTGTGCTTTTACTTCCCTTGCCATTGAGGTCAGATTCATAAAGTCCTCCCTGAATCCCAGGTCCATAAGTTTAGTGCCCATGTTTTCTTCTTTGCGATTTATTGTTTCCTTTCTTATTTGGAGGTCTTTAATCCATTTTGAGTTAATTTTGGTATATGGTGAGAGATCGCAGCACACATTCAGCCTTTTGCATGTGGTTTTCCAGTTTTCCCAGGGGCAACTCTTAATCACTGAGAGATGAGAGCCAGTGGGTAAATACCTGAGTTTCCCCACCCCTCCGAAAAATTCTGAGATGTGGTCTATTACATGGTTCTTCAGAGGGTTCCCAGCAAGGTTGATCCACAGTGGATTTTCTTGCTCATGGATGCCATTTTTACTGACTTTTCTCCCTTCTCAGTCTTAATTTGAATTTCCTGGTATTACCTCCCAAATAAGCCACCTGTATCCAGTTCCTTGTGTCAGGGGCTGCTTTGTCTCAAGCAGAAACTAAGCCAGGAAATAATTTTGTAAGGTACCTCAAAACCTTTTGGAACAAGTGAGTATAAATAATGAAATACGTAAAATATTGAGTATATGTGCTGAGTACATTCTTGTGTTTGTTTTGTATAATCCTATGAGTCAGCTACTGATAGCCCCATTTTTTTCAGATGACAAAACTGATATAGAAGAATTGCCCAAGATCAGATAACTAATAAGACCTGAGATACAAGTTCATAACTACCAGCAACATTGTCTTGCCTCCTGTTCTCCATTTTGGTTTAGGTGAAAGATTTTCTCTAACAGCCAGTAGATTTCTCTCTTTCTTGAATTGTTCTGTTTACTTATCTATATTTTGAATGAGAGAATTTCCTGCCGGTTGAACTTCAAGTTGTAAGTAAAAAGGCCCATCTTGATGTGGTCTCCTAGCAACAATTTATGAAACACTTTAAAGCAATTATTCTTCTCAAGCACGTTTCCAAATGTTGAAGCTTGTTCATTCACTTTGATCATTAAAATCCCCAAGAACCTTCATTGTGTAGCACACAGTTCTGGTCATTATAAGCTTGTCAACAGGTTGCTTAGAGAGCTGAGAGAGGAGACTGACCACATTCCCCCCCAGGAGCTCAGCCCTGTGTTTCCCATCTTGCAGGGCAGGGCAGACCCCCTCTTCTCCAAAGAAATCTTAATTGATTTGTGGGGTCCGGGTAGGGGGAAGACTATTTAAACCCAAGACAGCCATCTGTAAAATGTCAAGCCCATGGCAACAGACAGAGGTCTGGGGAGGGCTTGACTATTGAGGGCTCAAGTCCTGTAAGCAGTCAGCTTTCTGAATTCCCCCTCTGGGCCCACCCCTCAGCCCAGCTTAGATCTGGTCAATTAGGAAGAAGACCCATTTCCTCCTTTGAAATAGTCACTTAAAAATGCAATTCTCCCCTCAATTAGCTGCTGGCCCTTAAATTTGTGCTTCTTTCCTTTGTCTTTTTCTAAGACTTCTCCTTCCTTCTTAGGCTCTCTCATTGCAGTAGTTTGGATTGCAAAATCTGACCCACCAGCAAGTTGAGGGAGACTGGTTTAGATAAGCTGCTTATCTAAACTGTTCGATTCCCCCTCCCAAGGCAGGGTGGGGAGCATCCTAGACTGCCTGAATCCTGAGGTGAAAATAGGTCCAAAAATGAGAACCGTTTTCTCCCTGAGACTTGAGGATAGATTTTGGATGGAGACTATCACAATCATGGAAGAGGGTGGAGGCTGAAATCTGCTGTGAACCTGTTGTAAGAACATAAGGCCTGAAGTATCATTTATTGAGCTATAGAGACAGATGCGCCTCAGAGACACAGGGTACTAGGAAAAGCAAGGACGAGTGGACCAGGAGTGACAGTGTAGAAAGATACTTTGGACAATTCTCAGTCTACTTGTTTGCCTGTTTGTGTGGATTTATGTGGATGGGTGGGTTACTTAAAAAGAAATTAGAGCTTTAATAGTAGAAGTCATTGTCAGGAATTATTGCACATTGTGTGTGTGTGTGAGAGAGAGAGAGAGAGAGAGAGATTAGGTCTCTTATCTTATGTAGAGCCTCTGACGTTAAATCTCTTAATTGTGACAAATGTACCAAAGTAATGGATAATATTAATAACAGGAGAAACTGTGGGGTCCATAGAAACTCTATTATTTTCACAATGTTTCTGTAATTCTAAAACTGTTCTAAAATTAAAAGTTTATTTAAAAAATAAATCATAAGACTAGTATTTACAGACTTTTTAACAATCAAACTGAATCTCAATTTCACAGCTTATTGACTGTGACCTTAGATAACTCATTTAACCTTTCTAAGTCTAATCCATAAAATGATAATAATATTATCTATCTACAAGATTGTTATAAGGCAGACATGCAGGAGCATCTGGTTTCCTCCTCCTTGACTTTAGGGTTATGAAAATGCACTTGAATGAACCTGCAGGGTGAGAGGTGGTAATGAACTCTAACTTGCCTGGAAGCATAGCTCCAATGCATCTTCTTGAGACACTCTTTAGCAGTGCCAGGCCATGGGCCCAGCCAACATAAAGTGAAGTAAATGTAACCTCAGCAATTTCCGTATGCATTTCTAAGGCCCTTCCACTCTCTGAGGTTCTTGGTCTACGAAGCAGGAAGGATGGTGTGCAAAATGTGGTTGAGCTTGTCAGGGCTTCCAAAAAACCAAGCCTGAGTGGGCTGGTGGGGAGGGGAGCGTGGCCTCACTTAGAATAAGCCTGAGGGGATTTGGAGGATGGTTAGCTAAGAAGAGCCAAGCTGCACCCCTAGGAGCTTTGGTTTGGATGTGGTAGTTGGACAGTACATATGGGGCCCAGAATTAGTGGGAGCAGCCTCCTAGGCAGAGCGGGGGTGCTCCCCGGCATGGCTCTTTGAACCATGAACTGGGCCGTGGGAAGATGTGAGACTTCGATAATCTGTCCCTCACAAGCTGTCCCTTCTTATCCTGTCATTGTTAACGTGGTGTTATTGTGTGCAATAGGTTTCTCATTACACATTTAGGGAGCTTTGGATTTGATGAAACTGTTCAGTTGGATCTGCTTTACTCTAAAAAGAAGAGACTCCTGTGCTGGGTTGGCAATAATATTCCCACGATTTTATTAGAGTTTGAACAACCAGATACTTTCCTCAGAAAGGGAGTTACACTTGCACATGTCTGTTTTATCAGAGAGCTACACCAGAGGGCTGTATGGGTGCTTTGTTCGGGAGATGCCCATTTTTTCCTGGCATGGACAGCTAAGCAATGGGTCTCCTGGTGTCTTCCTAGTGAAAGAGGAAGGTACCGTAGGTGCATTCATTTTCTGTTGCTGTGTAATGAATTCCCACAAACCTGTATCTTAAAACAACGCCCATTTGTTAGCTCACAGTTCTGTAGGTCAGAAGTTGATTGCTTTCACAATCACTGATAGGAGGTGGCAGTGGGTGTGGCTGGTTGGGAGGACTGATCCGGCAAAATTAGGTCTTTGACAGGAGCCATAAACGTGGTTAGTGAGTTCTCATGCTACCACCACTGTAGTCAAGGAAAAGGAAAGGACAGGATTTACAGTGTTTGCAAAGGGTCCCTGAGAGCAGCTGAACTGGGATTTTGCTATGTTTACAAACTTTCCTGGGTGTTCCTGAAATCCAGATCGAAGTTTTACTTCCTGGGACAGAACAGTTGGGCGACTGTATTCAATTCAACAACACAATGAAATTTTTCTAAGCCTCAAAAAACAAAACCAGCAACAACCCAAATCCCCTCCTGACTCTAGAACTTTTCTTTTATGGTCTAGAGGCCCCCTGCCCAAGGCTGCTCTTTAACTGTTCTCTTTCCCAAGTTTCTCTGGAAGAAAATGAACCTTTTAGGGATTCAAAATGGAAAAGCAGTCAAAATCTTCCCTCCACGTTTGGTTGCTTTTGTAATAGACCCGTCGACTTCACTTACGCTAAATGGAGAATCTCCCAAAGCAGAACTGTGTTCAGTTGTACTGTCCCAGCCTATAAGACAGGGAACCTGAAGCCTGATGTTTCTTACTTTCTCTGACATGCTGTATTTTCCATTTTTAAGAATAGAAGCAGCTGAAGGCAGGTCTGTGTTTTCTCTTGGCTAAAGATATTTATTTTTTCCAAAACCTTGTTAACCGATTAGGAAGCTTCGCTTCCCTCTTGCTTGGAATTTATGATATATAGGGTTTTGCTGTTCCATTTTGGTGAAGAAGTATGTGCATTTTAGTAGTATCCTTAGTCCCAAGATGTCAGGAGTGGCTGGATACCTCTACTGACTCCTTCAGATCCAAGTTACCAAGCAGACACAAGAGAATGAGTGTGTGAACAGGCTCTTCAGAGAGAAGTATTAATAGCAAACACTCCTCTTTCTGCTCCTCTCAGTAATAGTCCCACTTATAAGATACAGTTGTTAATCTAAACAGGAAGGGGATGCTAAAGCTGGTGAGATGTTACAATGAGGGGAAAGAAATTAACTTATAAAAACTTTGTTGAAAAAGGTTTATTACTTTAAGCTGACTTTGAGACATTTCATTGCCTACTTCTGTGCTGGCTTCCCATGGAGCACAACGTCTCTGAAAATACTTTGTGTAAGATTGTTGTTTGTTGTCATTAATTTACCCTAGTGATATCAGAGTGTGGGACACTGCTCCATCAGGAGAAGTAGAGTCCCAAGACAGACATCTAATCACTCACGCATTGAATTATCAATGCCCAAGCTGCCACAAATACCCATTTACCCACTGCTTCCTTCTTGGCAGCCTGCCCTATGTCTGAGGGTGTACCCCACTTCCCTACCATAGCTGACTTTGTATTTCTCACTTTTATCAGTACATTTTCACTCCACAGCCAGACTTCCCCAGCCCAACGGCACTGTCTAGTCAATATGCCTCGCACATAGCAGGCACTTAAAATTCATTAACTGAATCCAACATTTCCTCCTTGACTTCCAAATTAACATTTTCTCTCAGCTGGATGGGACTTATTCCTTCCTTAATCTAGCAAGAGTGTCCAATCTTTTGGCTTCCCTGGGCCACATTGAAAGAAGAATTGTCTTGGGCCACACATAAAAGTATACCAACACTACCGATAGCTGAGGAGCTAAAAAAAAAATCACAGAAAACTCTCATAATGGTTTAAGAAAATATATAAATTTGTGTTGGGCCTCACTCAAAGCTGCCCTGGGCCACATGCCGGCACTGGGTTGGACAAGCTTGATCTAGATGCAGTTTTCTCTGCCTCTATACTAGGACTTGAGTAAGGAAGATAAACTGTCCCCACTTCAAAGGCATTGCCCCACCTCGGTGTTACGTACTTGCAAAGATCCTAGGCATTCCTTTTGCTAAACCCGTGTTGTGAATAGTTATACATGAAGATGTTGCGCCTCAGCTTTAAATGGACACTGGGCTTATTTAGGGCCTTTCTGACAAGTACATTGCCAAAGAATGTGGCTATTTTCTTTATTGATACCACAGTTTCTCTTCTTTAAATATCTGGACACATGTGAGCCCTGAGGAGGATAGAAGAAAAGACCAAAAGGGAGGTAGGGTATACTTTAAAAAAAAAACATAAAAACCCACAAACTACGCTGAAAAACAATCCCAAAGCAGAAAAGTGCCAGGTATGGAAAAACATTCTTGGCATTCTGTCTTTCAAACTTAGAATAACTTAAATGTCCAATATCAGAGGAATGATTAGGTGAATTATAATCTATTCATGCAATGGACTATTGTGCAGCCATCAAATGCTTATTTTGAAGAATAGGTCACAGCAAAGAAAAAAAGTGTATGTAATGATAAGCAAAAAATAATAATAATAATAAGCAAAACTTAAAATTATATGGTGCTGTAACCTGCTTATCAATGTATGTGTCTGTATAACCATGAGACTGAGGGAAGGATAAAAGGGTGGAGGGGAGGTCAGGTCAGGAAGAGTACTCTGAGGAACACTGACATCTATGGAATGTTCCAGGAAGGAGTGCCTTCAAAGGAGATAGAAAAGATAAAGCAAAGACGCCATAAAAAGGAGCACAGCAAGAGAGAGAATGAGGTCATAGAAGCTGGGAGAAACTGGCACAGTCAAGGGGTCAGGCACTTTATATACATGACTTACCGTAGTCCTCACCCAAAGTGGGTGACCCTATTATAGCCATTTGTGATGAGCAAAGTTCCAAGAGGAAGGTAGCAGGCTGGACCACATCCCAGTGTAAGGGAGAGAGAGCGGATTTGAGCTGTGAGGTCTGCCTCTTAAGCAAAGCTTTACCCTAGGCTGCCTCCCTGCCGTGTTAAAATTTTCTTCTAAATGTGTATGAGGTCATGATTGAAGAGAGATCAGTCAGTTGCATTTTCTATTCAAGGAGTACACACTTCTGATACAAGGACAGAGGCAGAAGTGAAGGGGAAGAGAATGAACCCCACGGTGATGGATGAGTATGGGAATTACAAATTCACTGCTTACAGGGCAGGGAAGGGAGAATGGGGAGTGGTGGCAGACACGCGGTCTAAAGGGGGTGGGGACGCAGGAACCTCTCCCACTTCTGTCAGATTTTATCTTTCTCCATGAAACTTTTCATTTTTAAGTGTTGTGAACTCAATGAAAACACTGGTAAACACTGTGCAGACAAAATAAATTTGTGGAGTAGATGGGGCCCAGGTTTAGGCGACTGTCTTAGTAGCTTTCTAAAGGTAGTTTGTCTTCAGGACTTACACCTTCAGTGGGATTCTATGCAGAGCCAATCCTCAGGCTCAGAGGAAATCCCTGAGCAGGCCTTGGATGGAGGCTCTTTCGTTCTTCCTTCCCCGGCTTCTCTCATTCGGCTCAGCACTTAATTTTCCATGATGAATGCTTTGTTGGGTTCTGTTCCTTGGAGTTCAAGGAACATGGAGTATCTCTCACCACCGCCCTTTTTTTCTGGGAAAATAAACGGCTAGTTCCCTGGGGTTGGGGATTTTTTTTATGCAATGACTTTCCTCTATGAAATTTATTGCAGCAGCTTTGTGAGAGATTTGTAATAAGTAGTGTTCAGACTGTAGGTCTTAAATCCTCAATGCCACCGTCATAACTCTCCAGGAGGGAAATGATAGAAGATCACAGTAGCTAACATTGCATTATGAGGATACTGTCTCCACAGAAATGATTACCGTCTTGCCTCTGCTGTCTTACTTAGAAAACGTGAACTCTTCAAACATGTTTGAGATATCTATCCTGGTGGCACTTTGTGAGATCCAGAAGAACTTACAGACTAGGCAAAGAGAGCAAACATTTATTGAGTGTCTTCCGCTCGCCTTTTCACAAAGGCTCAAAGAAATTAATGTTCCCAAAGTCTGCAGCTTTAAAACCTCCCTGATTTCAAAGCAGATCTTGTCTACCATGACTTATGACACACATTTTTATATATAAAAGAATGTCTAATGAATCAAAGTTGATAGGAGGAATGGTGAAATAGTCTTATCATTTTAGTTTTCACCTGAGTCTATTTCACTTTCAGACTTAGTGTATAGTATATGGGAAACCCAGGAGATAAACAGTCTAAATGGCCTCATAAGAAAACAATCAGACAAACCTAGACTGTGGAATAAAGACATCATCCCAGTCACTTCAAAAAGTCAATGTCAGGGATGCCGGGCTAGCTCAGCAGGTTGAGCACTTGCCTTGCAACCAGAAGGTCCAGGAATCAAATCCTGACCCCAGCTTGTGCAAACCCATGTGCTGAACTGTGGTGCAACTGGTAACTGCTGGGATGGCAGAGAAGGTTCTGGTCTCCCATGCAGGAGGCCCCCAGTTCGGTTCCCACCCACACAGCCCCATATCCACTTGTGTGGAGTGAAACTATGTCATGATTAATGATGTGCAACTATGGAGACTGCTCTGCCCCCAACCTTCTCTCAAACAGTAAAATAAATCTTAAAAAAAAGAAAGAAAGAAAGATCTGGGGGCGGAGGGGGGAGGAATAAGTGAAATTAAATAATTACAATTTCAGAACAGCTTCAGAAAGTTAGAACTTTGGTTCATGAATGGCCAAATAGATTATTTCATCTAAATGATAAGAACAGCTATCTAAAACAGGAGTCAACAAACACAAGCTGGACACCTGTTTTTGTAAATAAAGTTTTATCAGAAACACAGCCGTGTTTATTCATTTATGTATTGTCTATGGCTGCTTTCACACTACAGTAGCAGAGTTAAGTGGTTTTAACAGAGATTTTGTGGCATGCAAATCCTAAAATAGCACTATCTGGTCTAAAAAATAGTTTTTCCAGCCTTAGCATAAAAGTATTTATGTATATTAAAAAAAGATTAATTGGAAATATGAAAAAATAAAGCTAACATTATAGTGGAGGTGTTATAATTTTTTAATTTATATTTTTTAAATTTACATTACAATGTGGTTGCTCATTAAATAAGTATTTTTAAGAAAAATCATTGAATAAGACATTACTGTTTTTTACAATGCATGAAATTGTGATGGGGAAAATTAAATAGCATATACATATTATATAGTTATTAAAGCCTGACATGGAAATGCTAATCATTAGAGTTGAGCCAAAGAAAATCAGAAATACAGAGGGGAAAGAATTACCAAGGTAAGTCTCACCAGATTGTTCATATTATTAATAACAAAATATTAGAAACAATAGGGTAACTGTTAAATAAACGATGGTGTCTATATGATAGAATATTATACAATTATAAAAATGATACTTTTTTTTAATATATATATATATATATATTTATTTATTTATTTTTTTGACAGAGAGAGAGAGAGAGAGAGAGATACAGAGACAGAGAGAAAACTCAACTGGGGAAGCTCCCAGTTCAGCATATGGTTCCCCACGGGCCGGGGCCGGGATTCGATCCTCGGTCCCCGGCGCTGCAAAGTGAGCACTTAACCTACTGAGCCATCCCGACTTCCCCAAAATGATACTTTTTGACAAGAATTTATTATTTTGTAATCCAAAACTGTAATATTTTTAAAGGATGAGGTAGCATTTACTGACAATGAAATATATTTATGATAGTGACATTTAAGTAAAATAAGTTACAGGATATTTCAAAATATCTATGTATAAACATTATCCATATCAACTTATAAATATATTAAAAATATCTGGAAAATGTAAACTATACCATCAAGACTGGTTCACACAAGGAAGTGATATTTGGGAGGACTATTTTTTTTCCTCCTAATACAATTCTAAAGTATTTATATTTTTTATGAACATGTATAACAAGAGAAAAACATGCATCCATATCTTAAAATAATACTTATTAAAAGTTTTTTTAAATTGCTTAGTTAAATATTTATGAGAAGCTAAACACAAAATTACAGAGAGAATATGATCTCAAGTTTCAGAATAAACAGTACACGTGAAGGATGCTAGGATAGCTCAGCAGGTTGAGTGCTTGACTGGCAACCATGAGTTCCAGGGGTGATTCCTGGTCCTGGCCCGTGCAAACCCCATATGCTGAACTGGGAAGCAACTGGTAACCCCAAGGCAGAGCCCCATGGTGAAGGTTCTTGCCTCCCACACAGGAGGCCCCCCAGTTCCGTTCCGCTACATCTATGGAGACTGCTCTGGGCCCTCACCCTTCTCTCTCTCTCTCTCTCTGTCTCTGTCTCTCTCTCTCTCTCTCTCTTTCTCTCACCTTCTACAAGCAATAAAATACATGTTTGTTTGTTTGTTTTTAATTATACATGAAAATGACCAAGAAAAAAAAATCAAAGTATTAAGTGTTGCTTCTGGGTGATAGCATTATAAATGATTTTTGCCTTGTCTTTTATATTTATCTACCTCCCTGATCTTTCTACAATGAACATATAGGGTCTCTTTTTATGAGCTAATAAACTTTAAAAAGGGCATTACTTCCGCCAGACCCTGCATATTACTTGAATAATCCAGAGTAATTTTAAAGTAAAAATTTGTTAAAATAACTTTTTAAAGGAAAAGAATAATAGCTACTACCCATCTACTATGAAGATGGGCTGATAAATTTTGCCTCCTCTTAAATAGAAAATAAAGGAAGACATGTAATGAAATAAAGAAGAAATATATCGACATCATTTAATTTCAAAGCTGCATAATTATTTTCCTACAAAATCACCACACCCTTCAATACACTTCCGCAGTCTTGATGAAGCTGATCACTTGCAGACATAGGCCTTCCACTCTGGTTTTGTCACTCAAATCTGCTTGGCCCACTTCTTCATCTTTGAATCACCTTACCCAGCATCTTAATGTACTCACATCAACACACTGATCACCATAAATAACTTGTATTCATCTGTGAATTTCAACTGGAGGAACTTTTTTCTCATTAAGAATTCAATAACAGCACACTGTTAGAACCGAAGCTCTAAACACTCTCCCATTTCAATGTGCACTGGGTGAAAAATGTAAGCATCTGTGTGTGCAAGATCAAGAATGATGGAGGGGAGATACCACATGACTACACAGAACTGGTTATATCCAAATATATGTAATGGAACAAAAAATATTACAGTGAAGGTAAAATTTATCAATCCACCCTCATAGTTATAAATCTACAAGTTAACATTCAGTGTTACTGGAGTCTGAGCTTTAATTAATAGTAAATAGCATATTCATAGAATGGTGCCTTCTCGTGACAAATCAAATAGTTCTTGGATAGGCTTGTTAAACAGTGATTCACTATGACATTGAAAAGACAGGTTGTACTTTCTTGAATTGATCACATTTTGGATAATTTCTCTTAACAACTCATGTCCCTGTGTCATCTCCCGTGGAACAGCAAGAGAGTATTTTGCTAGTTTAGGTAGGTCTCAGTGGCTTCCCCATGGGCTCCACTCTGGTTCCACTCCGGGCAACAGAAGGTGCTTCTTAGAGGGGAGGTAGCCAGCCCCAGGCCTCTCTTACTCTAGGGATAGAGAAGATTGCAGAGGCCAGAGAGAGCCCCATGGGGCCTTAGCGCTTTAGTTTCTTTCCTTCTATAATCAAAAGCATCACATCCTGGCACTGTGGTCCAAGAAATACTAAACTTGATCAGTTCATATTGACACCATTTCCTTGAATGTGATGATAGAATGGGGCTTGGCAGCGTAGATGGAACCCTGATTTCTCTCTAAAAGCAAAACACCCTACATGGCTTCCAATTGTTACCATCACATAATAGTACTAATCTTTATTTAATGCCCTTTAGACTGAGTGGTGAGGGCAGCACTGTGCCTTGTACAGCTTTGCATCCTTCACAGCATCTGGCATTAGGCCTGGAATATGTAGGCATTCTGTAAGTGGCAGCTGTGTGAATAAGGGGGTATTATGATCTGGGGGTTTTGTTGAAAATGGGATCATGCAGGAGAAAGTGTTTTGAGAAGGCTACAGTAATGACTCAATATTTGTGAGGTCATGCTGTGAGGAGGTATTTTGAGGACACAGTATTCCAAAAGAAGTAGCTTCCAAGAAGCACAAGGAAGTCTTTAATTTTTGAAAATGCAACTCAGATGGCAATACCAAATAATAATTATGATGCTACATTAAAAAAAAAAAAAAAAGACCAGACCTGACAATGTCTGGTTTTAGATTATAAATTGGCTCATTACCAGAAAAAAAAAAATTGAAAGACAGCAATTCATCCATGGTTCAAAATAAGCCTGTGATAAAAATCAGGCTGTTATTTGTACATGTGGTATTTGGTTCATAGCTTCTCAATAGAGACAATTTTGTTCCAAGATGAGCGCCAGGGATGGGAAATCGGACTTCGGGGTCCTGGTCAGATCATCTGGAAAGCAGGGCTAATTGGGATGCCTCCCGTGTAGGTTTGCTTCATTACGGTTTGCTTGTGAGCTCTGAAAGGTTGAATCAAAGACTCCTCTGCACTATGCTTGGCCTTATTATTTAAACACAAACCTCAAACAGCTTCAGCTGTTGTATTACTTGCTTTTCAAGCCTCTTTTTTTTTTTTTTCTCTTTCTTTCTTACTTTAAGGCTTTCCTAGAAATTTGCCTAGATTCAGCTGGCCGCCCCTTTACTTCCTTCTTTAGAAGCGTTTTAAATAGCATTTAGCATATGATACATTGAAAGACTCAGATACCTCCCAGGCCACAAATGATAAAAGAGGAGACCAGCTGGAGCAGGGCTGATACAACACACAGCCTGGTGGAAAGACTGTGGGCCTTAGCGGCAGCTGGCTGTGAAGTAGAAACAGGAGCCTAAAACATCTGAGGGGTGTGTCCTTAGATGCCTTATTTAGTGTTATTGGACCTCAGTGTCCCTGTCAAGAAGAATAGGTGTAATTCCTGTTTTGTAGTGTAGCTTTCAGAATCAGAAATCATATTGTGTGGTTGCTGGAACATGGCAGATACTAAGTAAAGGATAGCAATTATTACTATTCTCCCCAAACACTGAAGATAGGAAGCTTGGGGGGGAGAATTGGAGGCTTAGGATTTCTTTCCATCAGGGTATTCTGCGCTGGGAACATGGGTAGTGCAGATCTCTAGTTTTAAACGTGAGAACTTCCATGGGCAGCTGTGAACTTGTCAGTTTCCTTGAGCTTAACCAGCATCAGCTGTAAAATAAATGCACCTAATATGCTTCAAGTTGAAAAGAAAGCAGGCAATGGAAAGAATGAGAACCAGATGGACAGGACTGAAGGAAACAAAGCGCCCATTGCCTTCAACTAGGGTACAGCTCACCGTACCTCACTGAGGTAATGCAGAGCAGTGGTTAGGAGCTCAGCCTTGAGCCAGACTCCTGATACACTCTCACTGTGCTTCAGTTTTCTTAAAAATGAATATTGTCAGTCAGGAGAGACTAGATTATGCTGCTGTAATAAACAACTCCAGCCTCAATGACAGATGACACATGCTTCCTTCTTATTTACACTGCATGTCCTTCATGCGTCAGCTATGGCTCTACTCCATGTCATCTTCATCCTCTGACCCAGGCTGACAGGGCAGCCACTAGTTGGCATGCTGCCAGTCCTCATGGCACATGAAAAGAGAACATGACAAGACACACAGGCTTTTAAAGCTTTTTTCTGGAAATGACACTAGATACTTCTGCTCTTGTTAGCTAAAGAAAACCATATGAGCACTCCTTAGTCCAACAGGGTGGAGGTGTTTAAATCTGCTACAGACTGGTACAGTGCCGGGAGGGAATCCAAAAATTCGGTGAATAGTAGTAATCTAGTTTATCATAGACAAAGATAATAAAAGTTCCTACCTCCTGGGTTGCCCTGACAACTGTTGTAACCCACAAAGAGTGCCAAATACGAGGGCCG